>PVHP010002123.1:0-94763 GCA_004024765.1 Zapus hudsonius
TTTTTTTTTTTGCAAGCTCAAAAGGTACACCAGGCACCTATGTGTGTGTGCCATGTGCAAGTGTATTTGCCAGCTGTGAGAGAGAGGAAGGCTACATGTGCAGAAGCAGTCCTGTTCAGAACTAAGCTGAGTACCTCTGACCTGGTCCCTGCCTCCCTGTGCCATTCTCCTTCCCAGCCCCCAGCCTCCCTCTCAGGCCCAGCCCTCCTTGGCAACTCCCCACCACCTCCATCAAGACGATGGCAGTGTCTCTCTGGGCCCTTCACACCTCTCAGTAACCTGATCAACTAATTTGTGCTGAAGTATTAATGACTAATAATGATTTAATGTGCTGCCCTCCCAATTAACACTGGAGCGTTTCAAAAGAGAAATTCACGGATAAGTAAGAGACTGATGTTTTTCCCTTTTGAGACAAATCGTGGGCCTGGCCAAAGAGAAGCAGACTGCTTGCTTGTTCAGTGTACTACATACTCCTCATGGCAGCCGTGTTTGGAGGCATCGTGTAGGGGCTTGCATACGATTGCCCCATCCACAATCTTTAATGATAACACCTGTCCGCAGAACCTTCCCAGAAGAAGAAATCTGGGTTGCAAGAGTTGACATGGATGCCTACTGTTGTCTAAATAGCGTGTCTCTAGGAGTCTAAGGGGTTTTCGTTCACATGTGACATTACCCTAGTCATTGAGAGAAGAGGCTTTGATAGAAGTAACCTGGGTTCGAGACTGGCAGGCCCTGCCATGGACTTAGTATGTGATCTTCCCAATGAATTTACCATAGATGCCTCAGTTCCTGCAACTGGAAGGTGGACATAGTAAAACTCCCACCACAGGATTGTGTTTGAGCATGCAGTTTTGCAGAATACACAGTTAGAATGTCTGCCGTGTGGAGATTATTCACTAAATGACAGTCCTTTTCAAAAATCTCATTTTTAGTCTTATTATTTTTTGGTCTAACTCAAACTTGCAGTACAGAGCAGCATGCATATGCTCTATTTATTTATTGTTTTTAAAAAATCCCCCAAGCAATTCAGCCTTCTAGGCGTGGTTGGTTTGGCAATGAACTGGATTTCTTTCCAGGTGATAGCACTGTAGGAGAACTTTTCTCCTCTGCTTGGTTTCTTTAAATGTATCTTACAAATGCAGTGAGTGAAATGGATTTGGCAGTGACTAAGAAAGACTTAATGCATTTTGGAAAGAAAAAAAAGCCATAATAAAAACTCGTTTGTTTTTGTGATATATGGTTCATGTGATATGACAAAAATCCATTTTTTATGCTTTAGGAAGATTGGTTAATTTTAAAACAGTTGACACATGCCATATGCATATAGAGTAATGATAGATTTTGCTTAGGAAAACAACAGAAGAACATGGGGCCAGAAATATCTCTGCTAGGGCTTTAGTAAGTTAAGTTCTTATTTGATGGCAGACCTTCCCTTTGTTGGAGAGGGGAGTGACACAGACAATGGACTCATGGAGGCCTCAGGTGCTTCCTGATATCTGATCATAAAAAATACCATCAACCGAGAGTGGAACACAAGCATTGTGTTTTCTGAAATGAGCAAGGAGAGACATAGGAACCTCACAGCGTAGCAAGCCTTATGTGCCAGAAATAATGGGTGCAAATCGTACAAAGGATATGGAATTGCTGAGCCTCCCTCCCTGAACTGGGGTGACCCCTGAACTTGCCTGGTCATTTCTCCTGTTGAAAACATAAATAATGTTAGGTCTTTAAATACTGTTTATAACACACTGTAGGACCTTCTTGTTTGTATTTCTGCATAAATCTGTCTGTATGTCATCCAGAACCTCAACTCCTTATGGGCTAATGGTATGCAATCCACTTAAAGCATTCAGGTTTATTTTATTTTTATTCCATTTTATTCAAGGCATGATTTAATTAGTGAGTGCAGAGGAAAAAGGCTGAAGAGCTTAGAGGTTTATGGCTAGGTCTACAGGACTCAGCAGTTTGACATTCTAATCCTGTTATTTCTCACCTTGAACTGAATAGTCAGCACAGTTGGTTTGTTCTTTTCCCACAATTCATCAAGTTCTTACGATTTGTCTCCTTTTATTCTTCACTCCTCTCCTCATTGGCTCCCCCCCCTTTCCTCTGGTTCCCTACTGTACTTTTTTCTCCTTGGGATATCCTAAAACAAGCAAATAAACAAACACAATCATATTCTTGTTGGTTTATTTGTGACTGAGCCATCTAGAAGAGAAAGTTTTCCTCTCCTGCTTTGCCTCTCAGAGTAAGAACCCTGTCTCCATGTGAACTTGACAAAGACGGTGATTGCAGTCAAGGTTCTACAGAGATGCTGAGGCAAGAGGCTAAGCAGTGGGTTCGTTTCCTTCTTCACTATACGCATAAGGACCTAGGAGGCAGGATCTGAGGCTTGTTTATCAGCAGACCTCAAGCATGGCACAATAAAGCACAGAGAAGATTTCTATATTTATAAAATTAAAAAAAAACCAAACCCCACCATTTATTCCATCCATTTTCATTAAAATGTTGGCTATTGAAAAGTCAACAAGTAGCCTTCTTATTAAGGATATTCAGTATTCAGAATTTCAAATTTCTAGAACTGTAAAATTTGGAAAGTATTTCCTGTAAGACAGTGGTTCTCAAAATTTAATGTGCACCTGGGGAGCTTATTAAAATGCAGAATCTTCAGCCCTTTCTCCAAGGAATCTGATTCTGTAGGTCTGGTATAAGATTCAGAAAACTGTATTTTAATAAGCAGATGATTTAAAAGACCCTACTTTGAGAAATACCATTTTAAGACAGCCCAAATAAAATTTCACCTAAACTCAGTTTAGAGCAGGATTGTCCCTTAATTGGTAAGGGAGGAAGGTTCCCATGATTAGAAAAGATTTCCTCCCATTTTTTATTCTCTCAACACATCCAGAAGTTTATAATGTACTTAGCATTGAAACAATCTGAAAAGTTCTACAGTAAGAGACATATTGAACCAAAGGTCTCACACACACACACACACACACACACACACACACACACACACACACACACACACGGATAGGGATCTTATAGCAGGGGAGCTAGGGATTAGAACTTAGATAATACCCAGAAAATGCCAATGTACTTCAGAATTTAAGGAGTACCCCAATTTTTGTCTATAAAGTTAAAGAATTAAAATTATTGACCACCAGAGGATAAGGTATAGTGGGAGACTTTATTTAAAGGAGAATGGGAAGTTCCAGAGATCTCCAGCCACCAATGTGGAGAAAACACGTGGGAGAGGTTTTAGCAAAATCTATGCTACTCAGCCAAACAAGCAAAAGAAGAAAAGATAACAGAGGGCTCCCATCAAGAGAAAAAAGGTTCATGTGGGAAAAATCTGGAGCATTCCCTCACCTCAGCCATTAGGCTGGGGTGGGGGAAAGGCCTTACCTTTTTAAGGCCTGTAAATCCTTCTCCTAAAACACCATGTGCAGGAATAAGAGGCTGGACTTTGTTTCATTGACTTTTAAGACCTCCACCAGGTGAGCCAGAGAGACAGCTGGTTGGTCCATACCTGACCAATCAGTTTTAGCACCTAGGTTTCAACTCTAGTTAGAAACATCACCTACTCAAGGGGAGAGGTTCTGTGAAACTTGCCTGAAGGAGTTAACTGCCATAATCTTAAATTTTATTTTATTGCCAAACATAAATGTTGAGGAATTTGGAATGGAAAATATTACCATTATGGATTAAGCAGACCTTACAGGACAGCGCTATTACATGATCCCTTAGATGCCAGAGAAGAGCTTGCTAAAAAGCCATCGTTTCTTAAGCATTTGATATTTGCAGGCACTAGTCTCTATTTCTAATTATCTATGAACTTACTTTATTCTCAGAAAACTCTATGAGTCAGACTTGTTTATTATTCCCATTTCACTGAGAAGGAACTGAGATACTGAAAGGTTAAAAATATACTAGTGATCATGGAGTTACCAAATGGTAAAGCGGGATTTGAACCCACGGAGTCTTTCTGGAAAGCCTGCCCTGTAAACTACTTCATCAGGCAGTATCTCTTCTGGTATCCAAGTCTTGAAAATTATGGTCAGTAAGGAATGGCAGGTCCTGGCAGACATAACCTGTCTTGGAGCCATGCTGCATTAATACCTCAGGACATTTCTTCTGCTCATGAGGACCTGTGATCATTGCCCTTTATTCATCAGAGAATTTATTATAATGACCGCCTGAACCTCTGAAAGATTTTGCTGTACTTAAACACAAAATATGCTTAGGAAAACAATCTGACAAGGATGATTCATGGAGAGCAATTAGGTACAGACTCTTGTGCCTGTGAAATTCCAAATTGGGTTGAAGAACTGGCCATCCTGCTGACATCTTGATTTGGAATATTGTACGCTGGCCCTTGTCATTTACTAAAATCTCAATCTCCTCATTAATCCTGGGCACAGGAGGTATTCCTGAACGGACAAGCGATTTTGCCTATTGGTCTTCCATTTCCCAATCTGAGTACAAAAAGACTAATGAGAGCTGCAGTTTTGTATGCTATGTATATGTAATTCATCTTCATATTAGCAGGAAGGTATTTGTCTTCTTGTATTGTTAAGGCCTGAAAACAAGACCTTTCTGGTCAGTACTTTCAAAGGTGTTAATGTAGAAGTAATGCAAATCGAAGTTGTGGCTGTGGGGAGTGAGGAAGATGCATCTTGGCTTTCAGATCCTGGATCTTTCCCAAAACACATGTGGGATGTGGGTCACTGGGACTGCAATGCAACCAGAATTCCTGGGTACTTTCATTTCCTCCTTTGTAAAACTATGACTAATACTAGTCATGAGCAAATCCTTCTGGGAAACCTGGTCTTCTTCATTAGTGAATCCTGAAAATAAGGGAGAATTTCTCAAGGGGTATTTCTTCAGATGTTACATGTTCCAGATATCAGTTTAGAAAACCTACAGATGTAAACTAAACATCATACCCCCGTTACGATAATGAAATTGAGACTTAGTCACTTGGTGGTGGTCCAAGGTGACAGGAGTGAGAGGAGCCTCTGTCTAGTTTAGATCCCTACTTCTTTCTCTCGGTCATTTAAGAAAAGTATGGGGAGGAGAGGAAAGAGTGGGAACAAATTAAAGTGGCTTTCAGTGGTAGGTATTTAGAGAAGTTTTAAAGTAGTAATTAAGTCATTGGAAATCAGCACCCCTCCACTTGTATCCTATGTTCAGTGGCCCCTCTAAGTCCAGCTCCTAACTGAAAATGCTCACAGCATATCCTACTTAGATGGTCTGCCATCAGCCATCAGCTCCCAAAGCTCACTTCTACTTTCTCTCCCTTTCTTAACTGGATTCTCTGGAAGTTCAGCCTCTTTAGCAGTGGCAAAACTGAGCAGAAAATTTTTCTTCCTTCTCAAGCTAAATACATACACTTACCAAAAATGAGTTTTTATGATATTCCTTCTTGACTTCATGAACTTTAAAAAATTTATTGATAATTTCATACGTGTATTTGATGTATTTTGATGACAACACCCCCCTGTTATCTTTATACAACACCTACCTGAAAGGATTATTTTGAAAATTGAATAAAACAGTGAAATGAACTTAGCATGATGACTGGCCCTTGAGTGCTTGATAAAATAACAATTATCTATCATCTCATTGCTGCTGCTCTTATTGTTATTTTTATAGTTAGTATTGTTTTGTGAGTTCCTTCCAGCAGGTATTAAAACCAACTCAACTTCATATTCGTTCTATGTAGTTCAATTCCAAGCTCATAGAATGAAAATAACAAATATTTATAGAGTTCCTTTGAGGTTCCAGGAGCTAGGAAAATGGAAATGAACAAAGCAAACACAAAATAAGATCCCTGCCCTTTTGAAGCTTATATTTTGATTTTGGTGGGGAGATAGGCAATAAACAGGAAATATAATAAATAAATTGTACTTTTTGCTAGAAGGTAATAGGATCTCAGGGGAAAATATAGCAGAGGAGACTAGCATGGGGGAGGGGAGGATTGCAAGATTCTGGGATGCTCAGGCTAGTTGGTACTCAATGAAGTGACAGTACTGAGACTTCAGGAAGGTCAGAGAGTGAGCCGCATGGAAATCTGGAGAACCTCCCCACAGTGAGAAATTGATGTATGATCTACTAACTGTTCCATGTTGCTCTTTGATGCCTGTTTGGCTCACATGTTACTGTCAACTTCTGAGGTCTTCTTGTCTTAACCCACTACGGACTCCTTGAGAGCTGAAAACATACACTGTATTCTCCCTTTGTTCATTCACAGAGCTCCCAACTTGGTATTGTGCATAGGTTAAGAACTCAGTCATTGTTTACAGAAAAGAAACCCACGCCTGTCTTTCCCAAGAGTTATAATTTAAAATCAGAAACTGCAGCATATAGATTTGAATGAACCTCAACCCTTCTACCTATGCCTTAATAAAATCCTCACCTTTTCTGAGTTTTGTTAGCTTGATATTTTCAATTAAACTACCTCAAGACAAAGCTTACACTTTTGTGAGAAATCTATAGCTCAAGAAGGTTCATGGAGAAACGAAGAAGGTCAACAAGTAGGGAGACACAAGCTGTGTCTCTGTGTAGCCTTACCTGGGACAAGACATTTACATCTTCATGTAGGTCGAAATGACAGTTACACCTTGTGTAACATTAAGTGAAAGTGGAAAAAAATGTTTTTCTCAAGTCCAATTAGATTTGACTGCAGAAATGTAAAAAATCAAAAATTACTAGAAAGGAAGCTGAAAAAAAGAAAGAAACCTTGGATTTTTTTCATTATATAATCAAGATTAAACTCTTTGGAGATTTTATTTGTTTTGTTATTTTTCAGGGCAGGGTCTCACTCTAGTCCAGGCTAACTTGGAACTCAATCTGTAGCCCTAGGCTGCTCTCCAACTCATGGAGATCCTCCTGCCTCAGCCTCCCAAGTGCTGGGACTAAAGCATGCCACGATGACCAGAATTTTCTTATGATATAATCCAGACTTTTTTCCCATGGAGTCCCCTGATATATGAGACCTGTTTATCAACAAGGTCCATCACGTATGTAAGTTAAGTAACCAAAATGTCCCAGCATCAAGACCAGGCCCCTCTAAGCACTGACTATTGGAGGAATGATGCATGTCCAGCGGTAACCACAGCCAACTGTGGTAAATGACTCTAGGATAATAGATTGCCTTCAGGCTGGTCACAGATCCAAACAATCAGACATACTAATCTGTCCTCCTTCACATAGACTTGCCCTGTCTCTACTGCTGAGGAATCTTTTGATCTTTTACCTCCAGCAATCATTTCAATATAAATGCTTCTCAACCTGGGAACCAGGGAACACTGATCATTATTCTAAACAGAGGCCTCTACATTGAGATGTTTTGTCCTTATAGAGCCTGATGGAGTAACACATTGTACGGCTGCCACTCTCCAGAGACACCTTCACAAAAGCGGGTTGTCTATCTTCTGTCTCCTAAGGCAAATTCATGAATAAACCATCTTAACATTAAGTCATGTGCATAAATAATTTAAGAGAAGCTTGTGGAGGAAAAGGGAAAAGAGAAAACATAGGACACTAATCATACAGTCGGTCTGCTCTCAACAGAGATTTGGGAGGGTCCTTGGGGCTTAGTAACAGGTGTTGTATGGATAAGGTTCAACTGAACAGAAATCCCACCAGATCTTAGTGTCTTCCTTCCTAGAACTCAGGTGACAGTGGACAGGGTCTGGAAAAGCTCAGGCTGCCTCAGAATGCTCTCCTTGCTAGGCTGACTCCTAACTAGCATGACCAGGGAAAACACCCTCCAGGAATGAGTATGGATGCTTAACTGGCCCTCTGGGGGGACTCATCACCTGTCTCTCAAGTCTTTCAATTAAGAAGCTGCAAAAACACCATGGAGAGGAGCTTGTTCTTCTTATTTCCGATAGTGTCTTTTTCCTCACTCACTTTTCCTCCCTAGGTTGGAGTAATGTGACATTTAGAAAATGTCTTTTCAAGTCTATTTACCCATCTGTCGTGAGAACAGTCCCTGTCCCTCCTTCTTTTTCTCTTCCACATATATTTCAAGTGCAGCTCTTTCTGCTTATGTCACAGTTCTCTTCAATCTCTTTCTCTTGTTCTTTGTCAGCCAGCAAAATCTCCCTCTTCCCATCTCCAAAACAGCCTACAGACCATCTGCCAAGGTTGGCAGGCTCCAGTTTGCTCCTCTCCTTTCTCCTCTGGTGGGAGTTGGTAAAGAAATTCATGTAGATCCCCCTTTGAAGCAGCTAGGAGCAGAGTGGGCCCTTATGGTAATTCTTTGCTGATGGACCCTCATTTCCCAGGATGGGAAGTGAACTTTGGAATCTCAGAATGTAGCTCAGATCAGGCACAGTAATATGTTATTGTAGGTTACAGTAAAGGAGGAGACTCTAAAGTCAAACTGCCTGGTTTCAGACCTGGACTCTACTAACTCTATGATTATAGCTGAGTCATTTTAACAGAGCTATACCTCTTCATGTAGAAATGTAGATGACAGTTGTATCTTCTTCATGACTTATAGTGGAGATAAGGTGAGACAATTCTGGTCTTCACATGGTTTTCTGGCCCATAAATACTAGCTGTTCTTATTGCATCATCCTTAATGAGTGAGATAAATCTGAGTCCCCACTGATGAGCCAAGAGAAATACTTCAACAGCTTCATAGGTATCATTCAGAAATATCACTCAGAAAGACTGAACAAAGCAGTGTTTCTCCAGAAGAGTATAATGGTCCCATTGGCTTCTCACCCACATAGCACTAATTTGCAAATCTTGATGCCAAATGCCCTACCAAAATGTGTGTCCTAATAGAACAAGTGATAATTTGCACATAGAACATGTCTGAGATTCAATCTCAAAAGCATCCAGGTCTGAATTGGGAAGATTTGTGTTGTTTTTAATAAAAGAGTCCTGAAGTCTCCTTGTGCTCCTGGGCCGGTCCTGAAGTCTGGTGGACACGGCATCTGGTCCCTGGTGGCCGGGGCTCCTGGGCCGGTAGGGAGCGTGCCATTGGGGCCTGGCCAGCAGAGTGGTTCGTCCTGCTGGGAGTAAGCGCAGGCAGTGGGACCAAAGAGGCGTGTCGACCGAGCAGCCGTGGTGGTGTGCTAGTGGGCCCAAGAACCCGTGGGAGTGTTACAGCTCTTGAAAGCATGGCTTCCTAACAGTGTTACAGCTCTGGTAATAGGCAAAGATACCCCAGGGAAAGGTGGAAATATTCCCGTTTATTGTAGGAACACCATTGGTTATATAGGGAAGCAGGAGGAGGGAGGGGAAGAAATGGGCAAAGGAGATTGGCAGTGACCAGCGACCTGTGAATGCCTGCTTTGCATCTGGACCTGAGCTTTGGCACATATCAGAAGGTGGGGGCAGAGGAAGTGTCACCTTAGACTCTATTGTCCTAGGCACAGTGGGAGTGAGAACCTGCATTCATTGTGGCTTGCTTAGAGAGGGAGTTTTAGGGCCAAGGGTGGAGATAGGGGAAATGCCTACTGGGTTTGCCGGGTTTCAGACCCATTTACCCATACCAACAGGTTAGTAAATGGTGAGCTCTGGTCTTCCCTCCTCTTCCTCTGTGAAGTGTGTTACTTAAAACATCTCAAACTAAACTAAATAAAATTCCAGAGACTGTGAGGATGATAACAAAATACAGTAGCCCCCAGAGACATAGGACTCAATTGCCTGCCAGGTCCTTTCTAAATCTGCTCATTTGATCAATGTGTCTTTCACCCTCAATGTGCACAGAGGAAACCTAGACGGGACACACCAAACCTCTGAAGTTCTCCAGCTGAAGAACTTTAAGCTATAAATACCCAGTGATCAGATCTATTTACAAATATCAAGTCTATATTTTATGTTCTAGAAATTGAATATGTATTTCTTCTTGTATCCTGGATTAACCTGATATTAAATAATAAAAGATGATAATGAGAGACCATATGTCTTGGAAATAGGTTTAAAAGTGGCATCGATCAATTGGAATAATGAAAATAATGGGAAACAACTTTAAGCACAGAGTTCATGTTCACAGTGGAGCAATTATGCCAATAATTGCTCTGCTATGAGACGACATAATGGGATCTCATGCAGACCTCATTTCCTCTCATGACTTCCTGTCTTTGGTGTAGAATCTTCACCAGTCTACTAAAGCTAAGGTGTTCTGATTTGCAAGTCCTTAAACATAGCAAAGGATGGTTTTTTGCAGTGTAGATGGAAGACTTGGTTATTTATTTGACGGCTCATTATACCTCTCATACTGATGGATGCCCACTTTTGTGGTGCCTGGATGAGCCTTGTAACTATCAATGGGTTAATCCAAGAAGGAAATGACTTGCAGAACTAAAGGTGATATTAGCAGACCCATTGTGAAAGCTTTCTTCTCCCTAAATAAGTCTAACGTATCCCTCCCCCCCCACACATTGCTGCACTGCCTGTGTGTATATATTGGTTTGTGGAGAGGAAATGAGCCCATTCTAGCTCTAGTCTTATTAAGAGCATCACTCATCTCCCCATTCAACTGAGTTTCAACTTTTATTACTACCACTGACCAGTAGGCAGACCTTAGGTTCAACTTTGGATTATTTATAGTAGTGTGTGAGAACATGAATAAATGAAAGTTACAGAACACTTAAAAATTATTTTACCCAAGCCTCCCTGTGAATATCTCAGTGTAGCAATGAACAAGGGCAAAATAAATCAGGTTTTACCCTGCTCACCCAGCATGTAAGAATGAATGTGTTTTCAGGTAGTTGAAAACATCAAGTAGATAAAGAAATATCTTGAATAAAGAAAATCAAAGTAGATTTAGAAATACTCAAGCCCGGCCAGCACAAACATAAGATTTGACTGAACAATAGCAGGCGGGTTGCAAAGGCTTCCAGATGAGCCTATTACATGGGACACAACCACTCAGCAACAGAAGACCACTGCCTGCTTGGGGTAGAGAGGCCTGATGGGAAGAAAAACACCTGGGCTGTGAGGAATGCTGAATTCATAACAGCTGGAGCTGACTCTTCCCACCTTACTTTTCTCTGTCTGTTTAATTGATGGGGATCTCAATACCATTGGTTCATTTCACGTACGCCATGATGAGAAGCCAGGAACAAATAAAGAATGAAAAGAAGGATCCAAATCCTCCCCCCAATAGTATTGTCATGTTTCCAAAAACAGTTCTGATCAGCAGTAATAAATGACTGGATTTGAGCAATTTCAAGCCATTTTCCAGGCTGTGAGGGGGAGGGATTAGAGAGACAATTAGACAAAATCATCTGTGTTATCTTATTGAAAGCAAATATCTGCCTTATGTTAATGGCATTTATAGGATCCACAGAGGTAATACTAATGGAATTATAGGGATGTGGCCAAGAATGCCCAACAGGCGTCTGTGGTAATTGAATTAAAAAGAACCTTTAGGAACCATATAATTGCATGAAATTCTTCGTTTCCCCTTGTTGGGCAGTTTAACAAAATCTTTATTTATCTGTCTCTTTTTGACATGGAGAAGGAAATAAAAGTGTTCCCTCTTTTGAACTTGAGCTATGCCACTAAAACAGAGCAAACAAACCTTACCATCTCCAGCTTGTGTCCTGACCAAGGCCGGAGATCTTTACAGCAGAGATGGCTGCAGGCATGTATAGAATTGTGTGGTTCTCTGTTTATCTTTCAAATTACGAGATAAAATTGTGTTCAATCTGTGGGTGTTGGACAGAGATCCAGCCGACCAAAATCTACTCCAGTCACTCCCTTTCATTCCATTCAGGTGGTAACTATGAGACAGACACCAACGATTTTCAACACAACCTAAAGCAGAAGCACAGAGACCCCTAAGACCTCAACAGTAAAGCAGACTTAATACTCACCCATCATGACTAAGAGAACTAAGCAGAAGAGGGGGCAGAAAGATTGTAAGAGCCATGGTGGAGGAGAATATCCAGAGACATGCCCCCCTCAGTAACAGCATACAAAGGGGGGTGGAACTGGGCTGACTCCTAGGCTATCCATAACTCCCTAACCCATGGACTGATCTAGGCTGCCCATGGAGGAGGATACCCAGCTGATTGGCAGTAGCTCCAACACATTATTTGCCCACTCAATGTATCTAATTTATGGATAGTAAAGAAAAAGTAATTATAGAGCATATAAAAATAAATAAAGCTCAAAGGAGTAATTTGCTTAGAGGAGTGACTTGTCCAAGGCCACCGGGCATATTATTAGTGAGAGCTGCACCTAGAATCCAGCTCCTGTGTACCCATGGACATAACTGCATGTTAACCTGCTACTATTACAATGGAGATGCTAGAAAAGAGACTAGAAAAAACACTGAGACATGAAGAAGGTCTTAATGATGCTTTTGACACATTTGCCTGTATATCTCATCATTTGTATCATGCAGAAAGCAATAGTATGACTTTATCTTCCATCATTATCCAGTACACTAGGAGGAATTTTTCTCAATAACATGTTTAAAGTAACATGTAGGAAAGGTCATTTTCTATTTTCTCAACACCCTAAAATATTTTTCTATGGTATGATCTTAACACAAGTTCTTCCATAAACAGCATAATTTGCATGAATGTTGCTTCTTTTTCCATCCACAATTCAAAGGGATATCTTGGGACATCATGTGATGTCCTGGACTCTGCGTTAAAAGGATAGGTGTGCTTTAAATAGACAGGATCACCCAAAAGATGGCCACTGCTTGTTTGCCTGGTATCAGTAATGGGCAAGAGATGTATTTGTAATTTGCAGACAAAACTTTGTGTCTAACCATTCTGTGTGTCAAATCTCTCTCTATCCCCCTTTGATTATAATCTCTCCAGTTTTTCCTCTTTCTGGAACAGCTACCCATGACTAAGAGGATTTAACTCTCCTTCCATACATATGTGTGTGTCTCATGGATATTTGCATATGCATAAATTAATGATGCCACATGCATGTGTGGTTGTGAGCAGGTGTAGATAAGTGCAAAGTGCACACATCAGGCTTTGTGTGACCCAGTGATAGATAGTTCTGCAATAGCCTCAGTCTCATCGATGGGCTCCACACTCTGCAACAACACTGTGCTAGTTAGAACATTGTTGGACTTTCTTTTAAAGAAATTGCCTTTGGCACCTCATAGCTAAGTGATTTCCACGCATCCCTTTATTTGCTTATCATTTCACCAAACGCTGATTGATCATCTACTGTATGGCAAGTGATATGGCAGGGCCTATGGACATAAATTTTTTAAATGACATGCTTAACCCTCTTGAGGGTTTTGCAGTTCAGGGTTTCCCTCCACAAGCTCTTTTCATCTTTGCTGCCCTCTTTCATATGCATCATACTTGGTTCTGAGTGACTTTTTATCTAAACATAAATTATTCCCTCAAAGGACAAATATTTGCCACCATTAATTATATTTACAGGAATGTGCTTCGGGTTTTGGAGGCACTTTCAAAAGTATTATTGGATCACTGCCACAGCCCTGGAATAAAACAATGGGATTTCTTTGAGAGCCAAAATTCTCCTTTTGGATGTTTCAATTCGAGCATACTTCCTAAAGTATTGTTTCTATTTTATAAGTCTAATCTTATGCCTACAACTCAGTGTGGCTCCAGGCAGACTTATAAAGGGCAAATGGCATGACTCCCTTGCCCTCCTTTCCTTCCAGCGTCTTTCCCCCTCTTCTGTGCCCACTCTCCATCTTGAAGCACCCTGCCTGGGTTGTTTCTTACTCCATCCAGGTCTGAATCTCAGGTCTCCCACTCAATGGCTTTGTGGCTCCAGGCAAGTCATTTAACTCTTCTGAGCTCAAAAGAAATCAAACCAACACCAACACCCCCAAGGCAGGAGGGAGTCAGTTCCTGAAAAGCAGCTGGCAAAGAGCCAAGACAATCTTGGATGCCAAAGGGAACAGCAGAAGTCATTGACCAGTCGTGGAACCAGGCACGCCAGGAGCCAAATGGAGAAAAACGTCCAGAGCCCACATCACAGATGAGCAGCCAAGATGGCCTGTAGGTAGCATTGTTGATAACAGAGAGGCCAGAACACAGAAGTCTAGCAGATGGCATTTTGCTGATTTGTTGTTTCTTTTAAAGGGCTTGGTGCATCCCCCTCTCAGAGCTGCTGCCTCGAAGCATTTGTAAAGAATGATACCTTCCCCACTGGGTTATTTTAAGATTCTGATGACACACTGGGTATAAAAGTGCTTGGAAAACTGTAAAGTGCTCTACAAATGCTAATTTCTCTATTTACCCCTTTTCAAAACTGCTCAAAGCTGGCAATTTATAGTGGGATAAGAGAAACAAATTCATGGTCAGGAGCATAAAACTGATAAAGTTGAATGAAGCATACATATTAATGGATGTGGTCCTTTAGCTCAGTTGTTCCCACTCAGATACACTTTAGAATCATATGGTGAATGTCGGTCCTTATAAGTGTTCTGGCCCTAGATGTAGGGATTCTGCACTGGTCAGGGTGAAGAGGGCCCCAGGTATCAACATAGTTTAAAAGGCTGTTCTACTACGTGGTCAGGATGGAGAACCATTGACAAAAGGGAAAATCCCCTGTAAGAATTTAGTTGAAATCTAAATGATAATCATACTTTCTTACCATGTCCAACCAGCCATCCATATACCCCAGCAGATATAAATGAATGAAATTTTGCATTCATTTCCTCATCCAGTGCCTCTCTGTAGCAGATATATACTGGGATGTCAAAAATAAATAACACAGTTCTAGTCCTGAAGCTTGCAGTCCATAGAACATGTAAACGTATCTTTAAGGTACAAAGTTACTATTCTGCTGGCAAGATATATAGGGTTCTAATCCAACAGGGGGAAAGAGAGGAGAGGAGAGGAGAGGAGAGAAGAGGAGAGGAGAGAGGAGAGAGAGAGAGAGAGAGAGAGAGAGAGAGAGAAAGAGAGAGAGAGAGAGAGAGAGAGAGAATTTTTTCATGCGAAGAAGACACAGTGAGAAGTTGGCTGTAAGCCAGAAGCCAACCCATGCTGGATCTTGACCCTGGACTGTCTAGAAATCAATTCCTGTGGTTTAAGCCACCTAGTCTTGGCACCTTGGCATGGTGGCCTCAGCAGACTAACCCACATTTTGCTTGACTCTGTGTGTGTGTGAGTATGGGCACATGCATGCATGTGAAGGTCTGAGGACAACCTTGGGGGGTCAGTCCTCTCCTTTTGACACAGGGTCTCTCTTGCTCTTTTCCACTAGCTAGGCCATTCTCGCTGGTTGTGAGCTTCCAGATTCTGCTGGATCTGCCTCCTAGGTAAGCTACGTGCATTAGGATCACAGATGCCATTGCCATTTTGCATCTACCCTACATGGATGCTGCGGAATCAAACTCAGAATGCTGGAACATCTCCTCCAGCAACCTTGTTTGATTTTTAAAAGGCAACTTTGTACAGCACTAGATGGTCAGAGACAATGATTCCTAACACTAGTTATCACCCAGGAAAGGGAAACAAGTACATAGTAGAATGGAGACAGAAAGCAGCATGGAATCTTCCAGAAGCACAGAGTGAATAAGAAGGGACATGAGGGGGAAGGTGCCATGGTGAGGCGAGAGGATGAGAACTGAAGTCCCTGTCTACAGAGGAGCATTTCATGTGGACAATGAGGATCTGATGAAGATTTTTTAATCTTTAAATATTGTATTTATTTGAAAACAGGAAATAGAAGAGAGAGAGAAAATAGGCATGCCAGGCTTTCCAGCTGCTGCAAAGGAACTCAAATTCAAATGTAGCAAATGCTACATTGTGCATCTGGCTTTACATGGGTACTGGGGAATCAAACCCAGGTCATTAGGCTTTGCAGGCAAGCACCTTAACTCCTGAGCCATCTTTCCAGCCCAGTGAAGGGTTTCTAAACAGATCAAATTGACCTTTTAGAACAGTAACTATTGGTGGATAGGGTAGATATGAGTATGGTGATTTTGATAGGGAGGGGATAGATTGATAAATTAGAAAGTTGTTGCTAGATTTCAGGTTCATAACAAAGAAAATAAACTAAAGTCATAGAAATTTGGGTCTAAATAGACAGTGCATTGAGATCATGATGAATATGGCACATTTGCATAGAGATGTTCACAAATATATTACATATAAGCAGATATGTGCAGATTCCTGTGGATGAAAAGAGTTGCTTAAAGACACTTGTTAAGCATTTAACGTTTCTTATTCAGACTAGTGAAACCAGAGAGGGAAGGAAGAAATAATCACTATTCCCTTATGCTCTCTATTATTTTACTTATTGCAATGAGCATGCAGTGCTATTTAATTTTTCAGCAAATTCAATAATGCTTGTTCAGGCGCATGCAGTTCTGGAGCTCAGATGGGATGCTTTGTTTGGTTCGAGATGTAAAATTGTGAGACATTGCTGAACAGTTTGCTGTGAAGACTGTGGGATTTCAGAAACCTTGGGAATGGGAAGATTACTCCAGGGATTCCAGGCTAGTGTCTACCTGTCCAAATGATAAAGAAAGGAAAGCAGGTGGGTAGCAAAAGAATATTAAGAGACGTCAGGGTCACAAGGAAGAAGATTCTTCACCTTTATTGTCTCCCTAGTTCTGGACATAAGAGCCAGCCATTGGACAGTTGTTGGGTGAAAACAGGAAGGAGACACTGGCATCACAAGATGCTAGAACATTTGGTTTGGCCTGAACAATGTCCTTTAAATGTGGCAGTTAGGATTCCTGATGTCTGAGAGTCAAAAGAAATAAAAAGGTTAGTCTTCTTTTTGTTTTCTCCCTTCTCTGGCATGCCTTGTAACCATCTCCCTTCCTGATTCTAAAAAGATATGTACTCTCATAGATATACAAACACACACAAGCTTCACATGGATGTTACATTCTATTTTTGGTCTATATTTTGGTGTAATATTTTAGGAAAGGGAAAAAATAATACTTAGAGATGTTTCATTCTCTGTAGAAAGGAGCTAAGAGTGGAGGAAGCCATAGTTAAAGATCTTTCACCCTTATTCTACCTTATGACTTCCAAATGGTTACAGTCAGAAACTTTCAAAATCAACAGTGTGATAATTCTCTTAGGGAGAGGAATTGTAGGTCAGATTTGAGGAAAATCAATGACCTATTTGCAGTAGGGTGGTGGTTTTGGTTTCCAACTCTGACCACCTACACGGAAAGCTTTTAGTTTGACTTTTTAAGGGCAACTTTGCACAGCATGAGACTGAAAGAAAGAGTGATTATCTGATTCTGCTCGGCTATCACTCCTTCTGAGGCTCAAGTCAAAGGGGGGGGGGAGAGACTGGAGAGGTCACCAGCCCAGACCATAATGTTCAAGCAGAGGGGAATGGAGGTTATTTAAGGATTCATTTCCATAGTTAGTAACTCACAGCATCTTATCTGGATTTCCTTTGTATTCCAGTGGCGTCTGTCCTGGCACAGCTGAAGTCCTGCCTAGCATCCTTCTTCAGTAGTGATGCAAAAAGGCAGATAGCATTTGCAGGGTGAAAAGAACTTCTTTGCATTCTAATTTTAAAATTTTATTTAGGTTGAGAAATTTGAGATTCATGCCTGTCCTGAGATGTTCTTTTCATACTTTATAAAAGCAGGGTAAAAAAAAAATAAAGATTGCCTACTTTAAAAATGCACTCAATTCTAGCGCATGTTCTTACTCTCTAAGCAATGTTTCACAAATACCATGTCTCTGTGCATCAAATATAAAGAATCCATTTTTTTTCATAAACTTCACACCTGCTGTGCTAGTTTCGGGCACCACCATCTTTAATCTGGAACACTGTTCTGAACTTTCAACAGATTGGGCATCTTAGATTCTATTCTCAGCATAACAGTCAGAAAAAGCCCACCTCTGCACAATGTTAGACTCAAATTCAAACTTAAGTTCCTATAGGGTCTTCGCTTGCAGAGTCTGGTCATTGCTCGGTAACTGACCTTATCCCCAAAACTCCACTCAGTGCTCCATAACCACTTTACCATTGTTGTAACAAGCAAAGCAAGATCCACTTAGACTTAACTGCTCTCCTCCAAATTCCTTCTGGGATTCTACATCACTTGTCTCAAGGCTCTGCTCAAATACATCTTGTACCTACCTGAGTGCTTAGTGTATTTCAGCACTCTGGCTCCTGACATCTGCCCCTTGCCCTGCATTGCTCTTGTGGCACTTACTGCTTGATCCGTCACATATTTAATCACTGATATGTTTACCCTGTGTACTCCCCACTAGACTAAAAGCACTATAAAATTAAAGAAATAGTTGATTAGTGCTTAACACATATCAACTACTCAATATTTTGTGATGTAAGTATGAGAAAAACAAGAAAGAAATACAGTGGCTGCCACACAGTGTGGACAACGCACATTGAGGAGAACTTGACCATCTAAGAGTGTTATGAGACTGAACTTGTGTTGGCACATCTGTGCCTGTCTTTTATTTTCTCCCAATGTCTCTTAATTAGGATGGGGTTGAGAAGGATTCTTTAGGCAATTTCCCCTTCATCAGTTGTATCATAAAGGATTATTTACTTAATCAAAGAGAAGGTGGAATGGGTCTCCAGTTTCCCCTGGGGGTTGTAAGATGAGTATGCCTGACTTTGGAAGTCAGAAATTTGTATTGTTCCTCTTGTCAGCCTGCACAGTACGTAACACATTGTCTTACTTATAGCTGGTTGCCATTAAAAAGGCTTTGCTTGAAGAGTAAAGATTGTTGACTGTTTGGCTGGTGGAAGTTTATTTTTCCTAAAGTCAGCCTTACACATGTTGTTCCAATCAGGATTCCCTAGGATAGGGTGTGATCCATGGTATAACCTAAATGTGCTGAGAGCAAGTGGGAACCACATCTGATTCATTTTCCATTGATATAAGGAACACTTTAGCTACATTGAATATGCTAGTTATTAATATGCTAGGGACTCAGGATAAAATAATGTGTCAAAGCAAGTAAAGTTGCAGCATCTGTGGAACTTACAGTTATAGGAAAGCCAGAATGTGATCACTCCATGGTCCAGAGATATGCAAAATCATAATTAACAAGTGCCATGAAGTGATACTGGCACTGTCCTGCTTGAGTAAGAGATAGGTGATCAGAGCCTTGGAGGTCATGAGCACTTGAAGGTCTGAAGCCCTCAAGGAAGATGCACAGAGCCAGGTAGAGTGTGTGAAGCTGGAGATACAGGCAGGTGGCAGACCACTCATAGCTTTGCATTCGTTGTGGGTTTTATATGTGTATATAAAGAGTGATGTCAAGTTATCAGATGACTAATAAGCTTGTAGATATTACTTTTTATAGCTGCATGACAAATTGCCACACATATAGTGACTTGAATCAACACACATTAATTATATTGCAGTTTCTATGGGTCAAGAGTCCAAGTGGTGTTTAACTAGATCCTTTGCTCGTTGCCTCGTAAGGTTGCAGACAATGTGTGTACAAGGCTGCATTCTCACCTGGAATCTAGACTAAGAAGAGTTACTTATGTGATCTTTCAGGTTCAGGTTATTGGCAGAATTTATATTCCTTTAATTAGAGGTCTGAAGGCTTCATTGTCTTACTATCAGCTGGAGGCTTACCCCTGGATCTGGAGATCACCTGCTAGCAAGCCATGGGAGCCCTCTCCAGGACACTCACCACAGGGCTCTTGCTTATCTTCAAGGGTTTCCTTTGGGCCCTATATCCCAAGTTAGGGGTGGTTCATCTCCTGCCTGGGTGACAGGCAACATCTCCAGTTCCGTTGGTGGGATTGGGTTGTCCATGGTTCTCACTGGCTTCTGAAACAAACAAACAAACAAACAAACAAACAAACAAACAAACAAACAAACAGCATTTCCATTTCTATACTGTCTTGGTTAGAAGTAAGGCACAGATTCTACTTATTACTCAAAGAAAAGGAACTGTAATAGGATCCATCATTGGGGATTACCTCAGAGTATGTACATGGCAGGAGGAGCAAGGAAAATGACATGTTCAGATGTGATGAGTAGAAAATGGACAAAAAGTCTAGATGAGAAGTGATAGCAAACTGGGATCAGAAGGGTGGACACACCTGAGCAGTATTTTAGAGTTAGAAGTTGGAACTTGGTGATGGGTTGTACTTACAGAGCAAAGAAGAGGGGAGCATAAAAATTACTAATGAGTTTCTATTGAATAAGTAGTTCAATGACACTCAACACTATCTACTCATTACGGTCCACTGAGGAGCTTTAAAAAGTATTAGCCCTAGAAACTGATATCAGACTTCCAAAAGCACAGCCTTTCTGGGGCATCCAAGCAATGAAAATTTTTAAAAGCTTTCCAGGTGATTCCAACATTTGCACAGAATCTCTCTCTCTCTCTCTCTCTCTCTCTCTCTCTCTCTCTCTCTCTCTGTGTGTGTGTGTGTGTGTGTATCTCTCTTAGAATATTTTTCTCTCTCTTTCTATACATATATATGTATATGTACATTTAATGGAATAATTACATGAATCCTTTTGTATAAACAATACCTTTCAATTTATATATCACTGAATAGACTTAAATAGAATAGATTTAAGTGGCTACATTATACTGGATAATATCTATACTATCACTTGCTCAAGTCATCTATTAATCTATAGCTGGGTTATTTTGAATTTTCCACAATTATAAAGATCATATCTTAAAATATATAAATAGGTTTAGGAATGTTGGGATGGTCAACAAATACCATGACTTTCTTATCTCCACAGTGTGGATCCAAGTGAGGAGTGAGTTAAATAAGCAAAGATGAGTTTCATTCCTGAAAAGGATCAGCAGAGAATGTGGCCTCGATATGGAACCACATCAGGCTGAGACAATGTGAGGCTTCCCATGGCTTCCCTTCCAAACCTTTTCCTGGGCAGCAGAGCAGAACCTGCTATCCTAAGTTTATTGGACCATGGAGAGGACGCAGAATGCACAGTCTTTGTAGACAAACTGATGCCAAAGAGAAAGAAGTCTAGAATGAATAAGTACAGACGAGCTCTTTCTTTCAAACTCACAGGACAACCAGTCCTTAGTGAGGCAAAGGCATATTTTCTTTGATAACATTGTTTCCTTATGTGGTGGCTAGCCTCCAGAATGTCCTGCGGTGATCTGTGGTTTTCCCACCCCTGTGTAGTCACCTCTAACAATGTATCAGTGTTGGTCTGTGTGGCCAATAAATGGAACAGAGGTAGTGGTTTGTGCCCTGAGAGATGGCATCTACAGTGCTGGTTTGGGGGCACTACCTCTTCAGGAAGCCTGATTCAATGCTGTGAGGATTCACAAGCTGCTCAGTGGACAGGGCCATGTGAAGAGGAACAGAGACCTTGAACTCACGATCAGGACTAGCTGGCCAGCCTTGACCACAAGCTACCTTGTCTACTCCCCCATCAAGAAATCTTGAGACAGCTGCAGCCCATCAAGACTGCAGCCCTATGAGAGATCAAGAACAAAACCCACTCAAGTCCTCACCCCAGAGATTGTGTGAGATAGAAAGCAAAACTTTGTCTTTCTAGCTCCTAGGTTTTGGGTGACATGTTAAGCAGTAGGAGGCTATTAATATATATTTTGGAAACACAACAGATATATGGTACATTCCCTTTCTTAGTGGCCAACCAGCAAACATCCTTTGAGCCAAATTACTGTGTTCATCTTTAAAATAAGTGCAGGGCTTGAGAGATGGCTCAGCAGTTATAAGGTACTTGCCTGCAAAGCTAATGACTGGAGTTTTGATTCCCCAGTACCCATGGAAAGCCAGATGCACAAAGTGGTCCCCAGCATGCCCATTCTCTCTGTCCTGTTTCTCTTCTCTCTATGCTTCTGTCCTACTCACACACTGGCATGGATTACAGTGTCATTGTTTTCCATGTGAACACAACTAGACTAGGTCAGGGGTCCGGCCAGCAGTTAGTAGGAAGCATGAAGGGCTCTGTGCATGTGCTGACCTTTGGAGAAAACATGAGAAAGACATACATACATGGCAGATACTCAGATGGCTGCATGGGCATAATATGAGGCTTCACACACTGATGGGTGTATTTAGCGTGGGGGAAAGAAACACACTGATGGGTAGAAATTCAATCCATATCTAAGAGACATGTGGAGAGAAGAGAAAAGAAGCAAGAATAAAAGAAACAAAGAGCCCCAAAGCAATGGATAATAAATTCCCATGGAGTTGGAGAGTTAGAGGAAGACATAGGGGCCGCAGGGGAAGGAGATTTCAGTTAATGCTCCCACCCGCAGCAAGCTGCTATGTTTATGGGCAGGAAGCTTTAAAGTTCCAGCAGTAGCTACATCATTCTTTTCAAAGCTTATTTTTAGAATGCTCCTGAAGATGCCCCAGGAGTTACTAGATCTGAATTAAAAACTCCAGGTCTCTACCTCCCCATCCCTTTTCTAAATAAAGAGTTATTGATTGACTAATGGCCTTCATATCCTGCTGCCTAATAACCCCTAAAGAAGAAGAGCTAGAAGAACAGCTATAGCCCAAGTGGCCAGCAACTTGGAAATAAACAAGAATGTGTATGGCTAGGTAAACAGAAGACAGACCACGAGATATCTTCCAGCCTAAAGCAAAAGGTGATCAGGGAGGATAGAACCAGAGGCATTTAAAGGGGTCAAGTGGGGCTTCTGAAAACAAATGTGGCCCAAGACTCAGATACATGAGCGTAGACACATGAAAGTCCTGTGCAGTTAACAGCATCTCTTGCTTGGTATTCACTGGAATCAGAGATATTTTTCAGAAGAATGGGGTTCATGCAAAGGTGGGTGGAGAAGACCTGCTTTGAATTTAACCCCAGATCTGCTATCAGCTGGCCGTGTGTAAGGTGACTTCTTTTAAGCATACCCTGGACTTTGAAATGTGGGTCGTTTCTGGTCCACAAGTCTTGATTCCCAGGGTTCACATGCACATGTGAGGGCCCTGTTCCTGGGTGTTTCCTGGCAACATTCAGCTCTGCTGTGGTGGTTGCCTTATTCTGCTCCCTTAATTCCCAGGGCTAAATTGTAACAGACTTCTAAGTGGAAGTGAGAATATCAAGTGGATCCAGATGCTGCAGTCAGAGTGGGATATGGGAAAAGGCTGAGAAGGTAGAACTCAATGCAAGAGGAGGGAGAAGCCAGGCAGGCGTGTCGCCCAATGCCAGGGTGCTGCAGAGAAGCAGGGGAAGTGGACTGATCTAGAAACTAGTGGCACCAAGCAAGGCTCTGGATCCACACAGCCCCCTCTGGCCATCACATGCTGGCACCTTTAGCCTCCAATTTCATCATTCATAAAAAGAAGGTAACAGTGAAGAAAGAAACCAAGAAAAAGTGGCTTGTTGAGGGGTTTATTTGGCTTATGGACTCGAGGGGAGACTCTATCCTGGCAGGGAAAATGATGGCATGAGCAGAGGGGTGGACATCACCTCCGTCACAGCACTGCAAACAGTGGCAGGAAGGTGTGCCAAATGCTGGCAAGGGAAGCTGGCTTATAACCCCATAAGCCTGCCCCCAACAACACAGCTACATTGAGGTTGTAAAATCCAAACTGCCATCAGCTGAGGATCAATTACCCAGAACACATTCATTTGTTTGTGGGGGACACCTGGATCAAGCCATGAGATGAATCAAGGGAGATGGTGTATGTAAAAGCAACAGGAACCATGCCTGGCACCCAGCTACTACTCAGTGGGTACTACCCATACATGGTAGCACATATGGCTCAGAGGTGAGGTCACTGAGGGTTCCACTGAATTCAATCTTCATTATATTTGTGGAATGAGGGGTAGATAGGAGAGATTGAAGTGTGTAAATTAAAGAACACTATTCAGAATGAATTTGGGGAGAGACAATTTTGTGTCTGAAAAAAAGCCCAACAAATAAGAAGCTGTTTTAAGAATTCTGCTTACCTATTCACCCCCGCTCTCCATCCCTAGAGTAATGGCAGTTTTGCCCACTGACTGTTGAGAACTACTCTTCAGAGAGATGTCTCCTTAGAGCTATGCCATAAACATCATACAATGTTCTCAGGCCCCTCCTACACTATATTCTATGCCCACGTCATACACTCAGAGGTTTGGACCTCAAAAACCACCTCAGAGGAGTCTACTCAAGAACTATGGACAGCACCCAGAGGAGTACATAGACAAATTTACCTTTATTCTTTGCTTTACCTCTGGTCTTCTTTTGCATATTCTTCCTATGCTTTGTAACTGTGCTGCATCACCAAGACAAAGGAAGGCTGTGTTATCATTCTGGAGACTGAGAGGTAAAAACAGGAGGTGATAGGACCTTTGTCCAAGAAGGTTGTGTTCGGCTTATCAACATGGTATGCCCCTCACTTAGATTAGTGTGTGCACGGTGCCTCATAGCTGTGTAAAGACACTGTGCAGTGGCCATGCAGGGGAGGGGAGTGTTTGAAGTGAAGATACTAAAGAACATAGAATTAAGAGCATCTTGAATTGAAATTTCTGAGGACAGCAAGCACAGAAGGCATATGTGTAACTGCTCCCCAGGCCCTGCACACCAGCTGGGATGTCAGGAGGGCAGCTTCAGCCTTTAGGCAGCTCATTCGGGTGGAGTGAGGATGAATGGGGGGAAGAGAAGCTCCTTTCTGCTGAGTCACCAAAGACCAACCGAGCCCAGGGCTGTAGACTTGGCAGAATGGCAAGGCTGAGGGGGCCGTCATAGCTGCAGGAGCGACATTTGTGAATGAGTGTGATGCATTGATTCTGTTTGTTTATACTGAACCCAGCTCTGCGTCACACAAGTAGAGCAAACACGTGTGATGGTTGTAGGAGACTATCGTCTGAGCAGCTGCTCAGGTTGAGGGCTGAGGTTTGCCAGTCAGCGTGGCTAGGTCTTGTCAGGAGTCCTAGATTTGATACAATGAACACACAATACTACTAAAATATTAACTTTGCCTTTCATCTTTTTAATTGAAAAAAAGTGGTTTTTAAAGTTTATTTTTTATTTTTTATGTGTGTGTGCCTATGCATGTATGATGTATGATATGTGTGTGTGTGTGTGTGTGTGTGTGTGTGTTCATGTGCGTAAGGACAGCAAAGCATGTGGAGGTCAGAGGACAACCTTGGGTGTCAGTCCTCATGTTATACAATTTTATTGTTCTCTGTTCCATGTGCCAGGCTAGCTGGTTCAGGAGCTGGGGGAGGGGGGATTCTCCTGTCTGTTTCCATCTTGCTGAAGTAAAGTCCTCAGGAAATCTGGGAGCCATTCAGATCAAGTGGATCTGGGAATCACGTATAGCAAGAATATTTATATCATGGAAATTGGCAAAGGTTACAATGATAGCTTTTCCCCCACAGTCCTAGTTGTTAAAAATTTACCAACTCACTACTGTTTCTGCTGCAAAGATGTCCCAGGCTCCTCTCATTCTTTAACTGCCTCACTTCTATAATCATCCAGTTCTCCACAGAGATACAGCTAGAATTCCTTTTGGAAGAGACTAACCCTTAGGAGCCAGGAACTTGAAGCCACTGAGTGCTCTTGGCTGTTGTAAGGTAGACAGAACCAGGAAAGATAGCATGAATGGTTTCTATATCCACAAATACTAGGAAATGTATATATATATATATATATATATATATATATATATATATATATCCTTTAATTTTAAATAGACATTCAATTTTGAAAATTTTAGATTTACAGAAGAGTTAGAAAGAACATAGGGTTTCTGTGTACACTTTACCCGGCTTTCCCTAATTTTACATTTTACATTACTATGGTACAATTAAAGCTAAAAAAGTTCCAGGGTTGAAAGATTGCCCAGTGGGTAAAGTGTTTGCTGCATAAGCATGATTACCAGCACCCAGGTAAATACTGAGTGGGCAGTGGCTAATCATTAACCTAGCACTCAGAACACAGAGAGAGAGACAGGATCTCCAGGGCAAGCTGGATAGCTAAGAATAGCCAAGTCAGTGAGCTCTGGCATCAAGTGAGAGACTACCTCTCTCAGTAAATAAACAGAAAGGGATGGATAAAGATATGTGATAATAGTGCTGGTCTCCAAACTCATGTGCACACACATGAATACACACACATGCACACACACACACATGCACCCTCCCCACAAACACACACACACACACACACACACACGTGTGCGCACACACACATGTGCGCACACAAGAAGAAAAGATTGGAAAATTCTAGCACTCAGGAGGGGAAGGCAGGATAAGAAGTTCAAGGTTATCTACAGCTATATATTGAGTTGGAGCTTAGCCTGGGAAACAGAAACCCCAACGTAAAACAAAAACAAGCTAACAAAAAGATTAAGTGTGAGACCCTGTCTCAAAAAATAAGATGAAGAGTGACTGAGGAAGACACTCAGAATGAACCTCTGGCCTTGAGATGCTCATGCATACGTGAGTACATGCACCTGCAGACACACCTGCACCCACACATGAACACACACATTCACAAACACCACACTCATATATATGCACACACTAAACTAAAAAACAAATTTTTAAAAAACTGGCACAATATCATTAACTAATATGTAAGCTGTGCTTGGATTTGACCAGTTTTCCTACTAATATCCTTTTTGTGTGTTCTAGAGTTCAGCCCAAAAAACCATATATTTAGTGCATATGTATAAACAGGAACAACTTTTATTTATACGTTAGTTTATCCACCCATTTCATCCTATCTCCATATTTAATCTATATTTATAGCCAGCTCTCATAACTTTATTTCCAAGACCTTCTATCCTTCCATGTTTTATAGCTCTCCTCTTTGGCCATAAGAAAGTTGGCTTCCATTTCCTCAATATATCTCCTTATTGACTAAATCCTCTTATCTTTAATCAGGTTTCTAACTCCAGTAGGCTCTTATTTCATTCAGCCATCTACCTCATGTGTCTCCAAGATAGACCCTCATGGGGTTGTCTCCCTCACAGAGCCCCACAGATTGCCTGAATTAGTATGAAAGAATGATGAAGGGAAGGAAGGAAATTGACAAATTCTTCTTCTTGTCTCACCATCTGTATTACTTTATTCATTGCTGTGGTCAAATACCTGATAAGAAGTAACATAAGGAAGGAATGAATGGTTTATTTTGACTGACAGCTCCAAGGGATACTTTCTAGTACAGCAGAGAGTAGGAAGCCTGATGGTCACATTGCATTCAGTCAGGAAGCAGAGAATGAACAGGAAGTCCGGCCAGGTTATAAAAACCTCAAGGCCTAGTCATCCACTCCTTCCATCCAGGTTTAGCTTACTCAAGGTTCCAGAACCTTTCCAAACAGCACCACCAGCTTCGGACTAAGTGTTTAAACACATGAGCCTATTGGGGAACTCGTTATATTCAAACCACAACAGCATCTCCTCCTCCTTATCATCATCCCTCATAGATTAATACTATCTGGTTGAAAATAAATTGCTGAGCACATAGCTCGGTTGAAAATGGGTATTCAATCTATTAGCTTTGTTGTTGATTTTGAGGACCTAGAATGCATGCACCCAGAGACTTATAAGAAAACAATATGTAAATGTGGAGTCTTGGGTATTTGCTACCATTATGTATATTGTGAAGTTAGATATGCATGAAAAACTTCTGCAATAGTTGGCCTTCCATTTTCAGAAATATGAGTCTAGGTTCGTTAGAATCTGTTGACATTAATGAGGGCTTCTCATCTTCAGTGCTGGCATTTTGTATCAGAGAGTGATTTGTTGTGGGAAGCTGTTACATGCATTCAAGACCATTCAGAAACAACTGGCCTTAACCCCCTGGCTGTAGCCTGTCCTCCCCATTCATTAAATCAGAATGGTCACCCTTCACCTTTTCACAGTTGAGAACCACTGCAGCAAGTGATTGGCTGGCTCTGTTTTATGTAAATCATGTTTACAACAGATTTGAGAAGCAAAATGTTTGATTTTACATTCAAAACTCTTGATCCATTACTTTACACTGTCTATCCAGAGAATGTGGAACAAAAAAACACGGAAACAATTCACAATAAGGCTGAACATCTTAGTTGTGATTGAGAAGTCACAGATCTGAGCCTTGCTTATCACTGAGTTGTGGAGGGCCACAAAGTCCTTGTGATGGTTAAGTTTATTTGTCAACTTGACCTATGTAATAATCCATAGTAATCTTGGGCAGGTCTCTGAGATTGCCTGCAGGAAGGATTGACAAAATCCTTTTAGGGGTTTTGGAGAAGGGAGGAGTTCCCTTCTCCAGAGTGAGCCCTTCCCCCCAGTGGGTGGGCCTTCCAAGGGGACTAAATATAAGGAAGCTTGAAGGGAAGGAAACTTTTCTTCCTTCTTCCCCCAGCTATTGGTGCTTGTTCGTGACTTCCATTCACATCCTGCTCTCCTACCCTTCCTGGACATAGGAACCGAGTTTCCTTGGCCTCACATCATGGACTGAAGAGCTTCCACTCCCCAGGGAGCCTTCAGGACTTCTGGGCTGGATTGGGACTGCTGAGGCCTCCAGCCACGTGGACTGAACAGCTACTGGTTTGTTCACCTGTGGGCCTACAGACTGCTATTGTTGAACTGTCATAAACTACCCCAATATATTCCCTTTTATTATAATCCATTCCATCAACTCTGTTTCCTCTAGAGAACCCTGACTAATACAGTCCTCTTCAGCATAAAAATGTCTTAATGCAACTTTGGGCATTAGGATTAGCTAGGAGAAAATTACATAATTGTGTAAAACAAGGGTTTTTACACATCTTTCCTTTAATGGAATTCAAATAATATCTTCTGGCCTTTTCTTCCCACTTTCCCCTTCATTTTACATCTTGACTAAATGTAATGTTCTTTATTGTACAAACATTAATTGGATGGATGAAAAGATATTTATTAACTTTCCTGAAAGAAATGAGAAGATTATTATTACATTTTACAAACTGTTTCATTTTCAGAAAGAGTTTAGGAAATCTGTAGCTATCTGAATCAGAATTAAGTCAGGTTTTTATGGATGACTTTTGTTTCCCATTGAGGACTCTTAAATGTTTTTAGTCAAGGACCTCCAGACAGTGGACAAATCACAGCAGTGTATCTAAGTCTATGCTTACACTTTTGACAGAGAAAGAATTGGGTGTTAAATAATTGAAAACTAATACACCCAACAAATAAAATCTGCAATAACTTAGCAATTACATAAATTTAAAGTGACTCGCACACATAAAACCCTTAGGAAATACTGTAGGTATTCTGAATGCAACTGCATATTGAGCCAATACTTGAGTGGGAATTCTGTGATCTGGGCTAGGAAATAGGGGTTTTCATCAGCATCCAGGAGTGCATAGTAACAATCATGTCCAGGTAAAGATTGAATGAGAATCCTGCGGAAACTCTTCTAGGGTACTGATTTTAGTGCATGAGTACCAACTTCTGGTGACTTTCCATTATTAATTTAATAGGTGGTTAATATATAAGCTCTGCTTGTCTACAAAAATCAATCCAAGGGAAGCGAGTCATTTGGCCAAGAACGGAAGAGAGGAGTCGCAGTGATGAATGGATAAGCCAGCTTCCTTCTCATCAGTAGGTCTTTGTAAATTACCAGGGGCATTTAGGTCATTATTTCCATATTAGTGTCTCAAGGCCAGAAACCTCAAAAGGTTGACTGCAGTGTCCTTGTCTTCTTAGCACACCTACAGACTCACTGTATGCTTCTTCTGTGACGTCACAGCAATTGCATTGGTCACATTTTTTTGTCTCTGCACCCCACTGTTCCCTACTAGTACCAATCAGAATGGGAGGAAAAAAAAACTAACTGAAAGGAAGGAAAGAAGGAAGGAAGAGAGGAAGGGAGGAAAAAGGAAGGAAGAAAAAGAAGGAAGAAAGGAAGGAACGGAGGAAGGAAGGAGGAAGGGAAGGAGGAAGGGAGGGAGGGAGGAGAAAGAAGAAAGACAGGAGTGAAGAAGGACTTAGGAGTGGTTTATTGGCCTGCGTTACAACAGGGGATAATGAGTCTTTCTCAGTGTACTTATTGACATTCATTGAGCAGCATATAGTTTATTTTAGCTCAAGTTTGTGATGTAGCATCTATATTTAATTCTGCAAGCTGTCGGGCAACTCATATATTTACAAACACAGTTCCGGAAACAATGTGTTTGCTGGTCACATCTGCATCTCCAGCAACCCAGAGCTCTGTGTTGCTTGGCACTACTCAGGGCATTATCATTTTACATTCTGGTCAGTGCCAAGGCCCAAATAGGGCAGAGCCTGAGCTGAAAGTTCAGATTCATTGACAGGCTTGGCCGAACGCCAGTAGTGAGAGAAGCACTGAGAACTGCAGGTCAGAATGGAGAGTTGCTAGTCAGTCCCACCTCGGTTTTGCAGCCTGCATGGTGATGAGCAGTTTCTATTGTCTTGAGTTTATTTTAGCTTTGCGGGCTTCAACTACTCTATGTGTACAGAAGCTCTGCTAGAACGGAAGCTGGGAAGCCATGTTGGGGTACTGAAGCAGGGGCAGAGAAGGGCTCTGCTTTGATATATGGAAGCAGCTACCCTCAAAGGGTATGGGTGATGAAGGCAGCTTCAGGAGCTGAATGCAGGAGAGTTGGCTGAGTATGCCCACGGGTAAGGGCCAAGTGGCCTGGATTCAGAAATCTTGGTAACAAGAAGTCCAAGTTGTTGATCAGAGTACAAAAAGAGAAACTCCAGGTGACATTGTCACGCAAAATGAGGCTAGCAGCTCCTGGAGGTCTGTCTCTATGCACCGGAAAAGTAGAGAAACGGACACTTGGGCACAGGAGTCAGCGAGGGATAAGCTTCTTGCTTCTTAGCCGGACTTCTGAGATTGGACAGAAAAGAAAAGAGAAGAAACAGCAACGTGGATGTAGACTCGGTTGGCCTGAGGACGGGTGCAAGCATGAGCACTTTAACTAGGGAATACCCAGGAAACAGCAATGTGGCTTGCTCACCAGACCCACTTGGGGAACTCCCCCTGCCCTTGAGGTTTCTGAGGCTGCACACATGAACTATCGCTTCTTTTTCCAGGACATGCTGACAGGCTATCTAAGCAGAGCCCCTGCTTTACAGGTGCAAGAGGCTAAATTGGAAAAGTGATAGGTAACTTTATCTTAGTACGTTAACACTGTCTTAAGTAAGAGTGAATTGAAGTCATTTAGAACAACCTCATATGTCTGCAGTTCCTTTTTGGAAGGACAGCTGTGGCTTTTAGGTTGGAGGTTACTTTAGCAGCATTAGGACTTTCTTGTGAGAATATTCCTGAGATCTCTGCTTCTGAGTTTTCTTCTCTGTAAAATGGGTGTAATACAGATAGGTGATCCTTGACTTTTGATGGGATTGCATTCAGATAGCCCTGCTGTGATTTGAAAACATTATAAGTTGAAAATGCATTTGAAAGGCTGTGGGTGTAGCTCCTTTGGCAGAGGGCCTGCCTGGCATACACAAAGACCTGGGTTCAATCCCAACACTTCATTAACTGGGGATGGTGGCAGTTACCTATAGTCTTAGTACTCAGGAGGTAGAGGCAGGAGAAGCAGAAGTTCAAGTGGCTACATAATAAGTTCAAGGCCAGCCTGGGGTATACATAAGACTCAAAATTAAACAAACAAACAAATGAAAAAACATCCAATACACCAACTACTGAGCATCATAGCTTAGCAGCACAGTGCAGTGCAGAATATGGGTTGTTTACTCTTGTGAGCATATGGCTGACTGCGAACTGCCCCTCACTGCTGCTGTCCAGTAGTTAAACTGTCTCTGAGAGTCTCTATATTAGCATCGACATGGGAAGGTGTTTGGATCAGGGCCTGTCCACAGAAACTAGTGTCTAAACATGATTAGAGGTGAAGATGATGGCAGATATCTTATAGCCAGGGAGTTTTAGACTTAAAATTTTAGTTTACCTCTAATACACATGAAATAGAAACAAAACAAGCTCTAAGTTTAGCATTGAGACCTCAATTCACTCCTGGTTTTTCCCTAAGCCAGTAGTAAGTCCTTCCACATCTGCAGCCATATACATTTTTTTCCATCTGTATTCTGTCACTGGCTCTTCCATCCAAGAACTAACCAGGCTCAACTCTTCTTAGCTTCTGAAATCAAGTGTGCTCAGCATGGTATGGCCATCGACCTATCACTGGCTTTTAACTGGAAAGCTTCCTGAAGGTCTCCTGGAGGTCTTTTCAAAATATACCTAACTACTGAACCTGACAAATTGTGATATAGTGCCAGCTAAAGTCAGTTATTTCCTTCCTTTCCTTCTTCCCCATTTCTGTTCTGTTCCCTCTCTTCTCTTTACATACATTAGCACACATACCCCTGGCTGCTGAGATCCACTGAGTCAACTAGTCTTTTGATAGTCTTTTTGGACATAGACTCAGTGATTAGGCGGTGACATTAAAGTCCTGTGATATGGTCAGGTGGAAACTAGTCAGTGAGGAAGACCACAGGAAGGCAGAGTAACTATCTAATCAATAGAGAACCTAGCTCTGCAATGCTGCTGGGAGAAGACGGATCTGAAGGTTGTGAGGCAGTTGTAGACAGAGGTCAGGCAGGAATGGGTGCAGTGGCAGGATACAGAGTGAGAGTTGAGAAAATGCTTAGAAGATGACAGCATGAGCCCCACATTACAGTTACCACTGCAGAGCGATGGAGAACTGGGAGGGGGGGAGATCACTGAGTCCCTTAGGAATATCTAACCACTGACAAAGATATAAGTTTTAGATTACATTTCCAGCTGTTTTCTCACTGGTAAACAACCAGAAAACAAAGAAACCCATATTAGGTGAGATATTGTCTATGGACTATTTCTCACTCTAATAACTTGTCTTAAAACTAGGGAAAAATAACAGTGAATTCACATAGCCTTCATCACAGGCCAGACACTTTTGAAAGGCTTTACAAATATTAGCTCTTTGAATCCCCACAGCCCTATTAAATAGCATAGGTATATTGTCCTTTTCTTTAAGTTTATTCTGGGAGGCACTTGCCTTTGAAACAGCTCACAAGACATCTCAGGACGTGCAGAGGAAGGCAGACTGATTCTTGTGGCTGGAGGAGCTACTGGGATTTCTTAAAGGAGAAAGATGATGGAAAGGGTTTGGAGGAAGTGGTTTTGATCTGCAGGGAGATGAGGTTTTAAAAGCCTCTGAATTCACTTTTGGAGGACTCCTGTGATTGGCAGCACTGTCTTTATCTTTTCTGTTGAGCCTCCTGACCTGAGGGAGGCTGTGGAGCAAAGAGGCCTCCCTAGTCTACCTCCTCTGACCCTGGCTTCATCACGTGGAGCTCTGGGCCAGCCTGTCAGTTAGCTTGTCTGGCCGAGGAAAGTACCAAGGACACCCAGCGGGCAAGTATGAAGCTTCAGCAACTGACAGATGACTCTGCCCTTGATAAGTGAAGGGCTAGTTGTCACATGGAGAAGCCTATAAATTCGGGGCCCCAAGGGAATAGAGCCTACAAGGACTAATGTCGCCAAAGTTATGTGTGTAGGTGAGTGTTGTGTAGATGGGATTATTTTAAAAGTTTATTTTAGGATCTTCAAGTCCTGTGTTTTGTTCCTGCCCCATGAAGGTAAGGGCTGAGTATATCTTATCCACCAAATTTCAAGCATAGTATTTGGGTCTAGATATTGCTTAATAACTGATTTACTGATTGATAGAAAGGAGCGAATGAGGATAAGGGGAGGTGAGTAATAGGCATCAGAGTCAGAATATTGGAGTTTTGTTTTGCCTTCCTGTGGAGTGGCCTCCAGAGATGCCTTTTGACTCTCTCTGCCTCCCCTCTTAAAGGTCTCAAATTAGTGTAAGAGCATTTAGTAAACAGTAATTATGATTAGCGCTTCCCTTAGCATAAATAGTCATTAATATTGCTGACCTGATTCTACACAGGGAGGATTTGCACATCCTCATCAACTTGAAGCATTTCTTGACTGGCAGTGAGGCATGGCAACAAATGCGGCTTATCAGGCCCATGCCGTCCTGGGGGTGACACTGAGAGTCATGTCGTGGAGCTTGGGGCATGGCACACCAGCCTCAATTCAAGTAACAGAAAGGTTGGGTGTTTCCGCAGCTCTGGGAAGTGCACCCAAAAGCACATTACAGTGTGTGTATGATGAGTCTGACAGATCAGCCTAACAGAGGGAAGGATCTCATCCTTGAAGAGAGTGATAGCATACCCACATCCACACTTGCCCTTAAGAACATCCTGTCATTTCTCCTGTCTGCACCCACTTTCTAGGAAAAACCAGTTTGTCATTAGTATGTGATGGATGACAAGAACAAATAACGCTTACATGGTTTTTTTTAAACACCGACACCCTTAGATTTATTTTTTTAAAAATCTCCTCAATAGAGTTGGCCAATTAACCACTTAAATGGCTTGATAACTTATTTAATGTCACTGCCTAATCACTTTATGAAATGTCACTGCTCCAGCAGGCAAAAATGTCTGCTTTATACCTCACTTCTCCTAAGCTTCACTCATCCTGAAGCACAGAGCTTCCTTTCACAGAAGCCTGGAGTCTCAGCGCCTCTACCTCACATACTTGCCTCTTATATTTGCATAGAATTATGGAATTTCAGCATTGAGCAGGATTATGGGGATCCATCTTGCCTTGTAAGTCATTTTACTGATGACTAAAGTGAGGCTTCCAGAGCAAAGCACCTTGCCTACGGGCACTAAGTTGTAAGTGACAAAGCAACTGTATTTATAGCTGTAAGTTATGGAACCAGTGCAGTAATGGGTAGATAGACCTGAGACTGCAACTGACATGTAGCTTTCCTTTTGTACTCCATTCATTCACTTCTAGCCTCAGTGTTCTCCCCTGTTAAAAGGAGGAATTTTATCATCCGTTCTCCATAAGGAGTAGGTGTCACAAATGTATTGAATGGCTTATACTAGTGCTATTAATGAGAACTAGCATTAACAACTTTGTTAATTATACTACTATTCTCAGACCTTAGCTTAGCTAAAACTTAACTCCTCCATGTTTAAACCCTTCTCTATAATGATCATCTTTTACTTTTTTCCCTCAGTGCTGGGGATTAAGCAGAGAGCCGTGCACATATTAAGCTCTACCACTGAGCCACACCTTCAGCCCTACAATAATTTTCAGTAATTTTCTGTAGCTGCATTTACCTAGATTTTACCCAAGCAGCTGGTACCTCAAATCCTAATTGCTCTGTCTTTTGACATGCCACATGTGACAGTTTGAATGTATGGCCCCACAGACTGGGGTGTTCTATTGAAACTGAGTTTGTAGCTTCACCCCTAAGCAGACCTACTCCTGCTACAGAAGGCGGATCACTGCAGGCAGATCTGAATGCCAGCCCAAAGTTTTGTGAGATGCTGAAGCCCTCATGGGATCTGCTTGCTGCTTGTTGGTGTTGCTGGCTGGTAGTGGTTTCTCTCTCTGGTTGAATTTATGAATAAGAGCCAGCTTCTTCCACCATTGATGGGACGTCCCCTGGATCTGTAAGCTTGAAATAAATCCCTTCCTCCCATAAGACTGTGTTTGGTTGGATGCTTAGACATTGTGGAAATATCTACAACACCAAGGATAAGAGGAGACTGAAAACAATAAGAAAACACAGAAGATCCCCAAATGTCCTCCATTGGGTAATAACCCCGAGTGATGGTGACCTGATTCTTATAAAGGATGCCATTTTGACTACTGCACTGCCCACTTCTCTATGTACCTCATCTATACTTGATTTTCTCTATTGACAAAACTGTGACCTATTTAGCATGACTTAAAGGACAGATTTGAGCTAAGGTACTCAACCAAGAAAAACTCGTGGCTGTTGTATGCAAAGTTGATTTCTTATTTCTTTAGGTGTGAAGCTGCCTTAAGTATGGTGAACACAGAGGACATTAAGCTTTCCCAGGTGAATTTATAATTTTTTGTCAAGGAGCTATTGCATTATCATGATAACAGCTAACATGGAGGTTTGCTTGTACAGGTACCTGTAGGGCAAAACAGAAAATGGAGGCATGATAGGGAAGGTGCCAATTCTTTTGTCTTGCATAATAATACTATCCCTTAAAATTTGTGAGAATGTAGGCAGCTAAAATTTGCTTGACAGGTTGCTGTTACAAAATTTCTAGTGATATTATTGTGAAGAAGAAACAGGAAATGTCCAAAAGCAATTCCCCTTCAAAAGTTGGAATTTTATACAACTGTCAAGGCAACAATTATTTTGTCTTTTTTTAAGGTGAAGGAACATGTTATAGAAATTTTTTTAAAGAAAGTTTTGAAACCCATTTACAACTCTCCTTTCTTAAAAAGACATTTTTTTTTTTTAGTCAAAATGTCTTCAGACCTGAGGAAAATCATTGAAGCGGAAACCATGATTCCCAGGCCAGGTTTTTCTGAGGAACGCCAAGCACTGAATTCAGGCATTCTTGCTGTGCTCAGCAGACTTGGCCCGGCAATCAAAACCATTTGATTCTCAAGCTGATATTCCTGTAACCAGGCAGGTCCCGGCACATTGTGAGTTCTGAAGAAGCGTGATTACAAACAAAGCATGACAAGAAGCACACTTCATAGAGCTCGCTCTCTTAAAGAGCCACCGCTTTCCCCCTGGATGCTCACCTGTCCTTGGCAGTGAGCTGGTGGCACAGGGGCCAGTGTGCCAAGAGGCGCCCTGGCTCCTGCCACCTGCACACAGTGACTCCTTGGGGAGATGCACAAAATGCCATGCAACCAGTCTGCATGCTCCATGACAGGACAAAAACCAAGATATAGCCTCTGGCTTCCAAGGGCCCCTGAATTAGATAAGAGAGGGCGTGGTATGAGGGCCTAAACTGGGGAGATGATCAATATCAATATGGTGAAACAACGCTGCTAGTTTCTTCTTCCAGAGAAAACACAGCTCATCTTCTCTAAGGTGTGTGAGGAACCTTCACCAGGCCAGATGCCAGGCAGGATGGGAGAAGATAGGGTAGCTTTTTCTGTGACTGCATTTTTTTCTATATGTGCAACAAACCTCACATGAGATAATATAATACAAATTCATCATCTCACAAGGTCTGTGACTTGCGTGTCTGGGTGTACGTTGTTTGGGTTCTTTGTTCTGGGTCTCATTGGACTGAAATCAAGGTGCTGGACAGAGAAGCAGCTTTCATCAAGGCTGCAGGGTCCTCTTGTAAGCTCTCACGACCATTGGCAGAACTTATTTCTTTGTAGTTGTATGACTGGCTGGATATTGCTCGAAGCTCCCAGAGGCCACCTACAGTTTCTGGCTCTGAGACTTCCCTAAGTACTTCACAACAAGGCTGTTTGTTCTCTTCTTGGCCAGCTGGAACCCATTTCTGTAATATTTTATTTTCTTCTCAAGTCTCACCTGATTAGACCTGGCCCACCAAGGAAGTGGCTCAAATTACCCATTAGTCGTTGCCCTCAATACCTGCCCCTCCCCATCATATAAGTGACTGTTTACCTGGACCTTTATATTCTGCATTTCTCAGCTCTTTAACTCAGAGTCAGCTATTCAGTAGCTTGGTCATGGTAGTGATAACTCATCTCGCTCGCATTTCCTGTCCACACTCCAGCTGATGATAGGATTGTATAGAGCATGTGCAGAAGCAGGTAGAATTCACAAGCATTCCTTTGGGATCTTGATTTCCGTGGGTCTTATTTCTACCTCACTGTGCAGCTTTGGCCTACACAGTCTACCAAGTGAACAATCTTCCCATCTTTCTAATACACTTTTAAGAAGCACAACAATATTTTATAAAAAGAATTAATCACTAATGGTAGAGTTTCAGGTAATGTAATAAGCACTTGCTCCTGTATTATCAATGCTTAGTGTAATGCCTGGCACTTAGGAGTCCTCGATTTATGTTTCTTTAATAGATGAATATGTGAATGATTAAAGAAGAAATATTTTGGGCATCCTCATCAAGTTGTTTCCATATAAAATGCCTACTCCCTTCATGTGCAAGAAGGATTCTTTTTTTAGTTTTAAATTTCTTTTCCCCACCCTGGTAATGCATGCTTATTATAAAACACTTGGGGATTTTATTGCTTTCTGTGATTTTGGGTTTTTTAAATGTATTTAACATTTTAATCCAAGTGGAACTAAGTTCAGTATATTATGTATAAAATATTCGATCCTTACCTGATGAGTCTGTGATGAGAATTTTGTCATGTTTTAAGATCTGAAGGAATCTGAGGTAGCAGATGCCTGTATTCTTTCAACCTCCCTCCCCTTAGGAAGTTCATCAAACAGCCATTTCTATGTTTTCCTAGTTCAGCTCCTTTGAATCCCATTGTAATGTAATTTTATAATAATAATGCCTATATGGCAAACTTTGAGAATGGAGGGGATATCTAAGAATCACCCAGCACATAGGTGGAGATCCTACCATCTGGAGTGGGGGTTGAGTCTGGATGTCTGCTCTCTTATGCTTCTATCTTTCCATTCTTCTGCACAGGGACTCTGGAGACTACCTTGTAAAAACATTGAGGCCTGTGTCTCTTAGACTCAGCCTACTTTTAAGGCTATAAATTCCATGATTCATACTTTGTTCAAGCAGGCCCTTCTGTTTCTGTGATCCCTGGAAAGTTTGGTGACTTTTGAGTTACAGCCATCTCGGAATGCCCAGGGTGACTTTGGAAAGGAGCATGAATTAGGTACTGAAACCCTCTGTCCCTGTCCTTGCAGGAGACTAGACGTGCCAAAGAATTAGCACCCTTGCCTCAACCCCAGGCAGCCTATCTCTGAGCTTTGGCAGCCAGAGAAAATCTTCAAGCCATGAATTACAGGTACTGGGAGTTGGAAGTCATCCTGGCAGTCAGTGAAGTGGGGCTGGCTAGAGGACACGGACAGGCTCTGACAGCATGTGCTAGAAACCCAAGATGGAGAAAACGACTGCAATTCCAGGAAGCCCTACAGTACTGACTGATCCTGTGTGGCTGCCTGGAGGCTGATAAAGGTGACTAGTTGTCCTTAGACAACGTGTAGGCTCTGGAAATGAGAGGCCTGCGATGAGTCACAAGGCAGCCAGGAATTGCAGAGGCCAGAATCTTACTTCTTTCCTGGAATCTTCCCTCCAAATCAGAGAGGACGAGACAGTCCCATTCATTCCTTCAAAGGGATGTCTGAAGGCCTATTGTGTGCTCTCAGGAGCTGAGATCCACCCAGTGAGGCACAGTGGGGCTCTCATGCTAGCTGATGAGGAGAGACAGCACCTGATGGATTGATAGCTCATGAGGAGAGAGGGCGCCTGATGGATAGATAGCTCATAAGCACAGACCTGCTGATGCTGGCAATAAGTCTATGTTTTGTTCCCAGCCTATCTCTGTCCTTGCATAAAACCTTCAATAAAAGAACAGATTGGATGACCAACCTGGAAGAGATCTTAGATATCATTGAGCCAATCATCTTCACTTCTAGAGCTTCCATGAACCCAGAGATGAAAATGATTTGCTCAAGGTCTTCCAGCAGCCATAGGACAGAATGGGACAGAACTACTTTTTGGCCCACAATTCTCCATTTAAAGATATGGATGTTATTTGCCTTTCTTCCCATTCTGGGAAGGCAACATTCAGTCAGTGAGGCAATTACAGAAGCATACCAACATCCTTTGGAGAAGACAGAAGTAGATGGCAGCCAGTGAGTCCAAGAAGAACAGGTTGAAGTTAGCTAACCTAATGGTTGGGATTCATATCCCCTGAACTCAAACTCTGGTTTTCCTCTTGACAGTTGGGTGAACATAAGCCATGGTCTGAGTAGTTCTAAGCCCCCTCTTTTCATCAGTAAAATGCTAACAATAGTGTTTCTTTGTAGGTTTGTGTTTGAAGAACTAAATAAAATCACATGCACTGTGCCCCCACCTCAGTGCTTTTTGCATTTTGTCACCTAGGTAACAGGTTTCCAGGTGGGCCCTGCACAACTATGTGTAATGCTCACAAACAGTCTCATGGGATATGGCCATGTGCCCAACTCACAGCTCCTTTTTTTTCCCAAGGTAGGGTCTGGCTGTAGGTCAGGCTAACCTGGAATTCACTCTGTAGTCTCAGGGTGGCCTTGAACTCACAGTGATCCTCCTACCTCTGCCTCCCAAGTGCTGGGAATAAAGGCATGCACCACCACATCCAGCTCAATCCACATTTCTTTTTTTCAATTTTAAAAGTATTGTTATTAATTCATTTGAAGGAGAGAGAGAGAGAATGAGCAAGCAGGAGAGAGAACACAAAGCCTATTGATGCTGCAAATGAACTTCAGATGCATGAATCACTTTGTGTGTCTAGGTTTTCTGGGGTGTCAAACCCAGGCCATCAGAGTTTGCAAGCAAGTGCCTTTAACTAACTTCTTGTTTTACTTTCTAGTTCTGAGCCCCGGAGGAGCAGCACGGAGTGGGATAGCTTGGCGAGAGAATGAAGACACCAACCGCCCGGGAGAAGCATGAGGTGGCAGTGCGGCTCCCGGTTTAGAGGGCTCCGGCCAGCGGCAGCCCCATGGGCAGCCCTGCTGGCATTGGGTCTGCCCGGGTGGGTGCTGGCTGTCTCAGCCACGGCAGCCGGTGGGATCCCCGAGCAGCATGCCTCCTTGGCTGGCCAGGCCCCACTGGACTGGCTTCTCACAGACCGAGGTCCTTTCCACCGAGCACAAGAATATGCTGACTTCATGGAGAGGTACCGCCAAGGGTTCACCACCAGATACAGGATCTACAGGTGAGTGGAACCTCCATGACCATGCCCGAGATGGGGCTTTCTGCAGAGTTCACTGTTGCCAGTGGGCCAGCCTCAAGCCCTAAACCAGCTAGAATACCCTCAAAGGGAACCAAAAGTGAAGGCTGGAGAAACACCAGCAGGGATATAAGCCTGACATGTTGGTTTTTATAAAAGGAAGGAAGGGAAGGGAAGGGAAGGAAGGAAGGAAGGAAGGAAGGAAGGAAGGAAGGAAGGAAGGAAGGAAGGAAGGAAGGAAGGAAGGAAGGAAGGAAGGAAGCACACACAAGCTAAAAAACCTGCTGATGCCTCCTGGGGACCTAGCAAAACGGTTTCTATTTCTAGGTTGCAGTGCTTATAAACTGATGACAAATTATGTAGCAGGAAGTCAGCATTTGGCCCATGCCATCTTAAGAGGGCAGAGTCAAGTGCTGGGGCTGGATTTTAACTAATAGGTCAGATACTTTTATAAGTTATAATTACTTAGTCATGCAAATGAAGGAAGAGACTCTGAGGTCTAGGGAGCCCTTCAGGAATGGGGACAAGCCACCTCCCTATCCTGGTCCACACAACTCACTCATCTGGTTTTGGCCATGGGAAGGGGCTCTACCTTCCCAACTTAAGGCCCATCTCCAGAAGTTTGGGATCTGAAATTCAAAAGTTTGAGTCCTTCCTGGTCCATGAGACATGGAGAAGCCAAACACACATTCCTGGCTGCTGGGTTGGAACTTCTAACAAGGGTGTGCCTCCAAGTCTTCATGCTGTGTGACTGTCGCAGTGAGCTCACATACCACTGGGCTGAATCTCCAAACCAGGGGAAGTTGCATAATGGTGAAAGGGGCTGGTCCCCTTTCACAGGTCCAAGCAGAGAGAAAAACCCACACCAACAGCATACACACAGAATAGAACAGCAAACAGGTCGGGGGAGATTCCTTTCTCCTTTATTTAGCTTTAGGGTGGGGTCATGCAACCACATCCCAGATGTGTTGGCTTCCTGTCTATGGAATTTCCTTCCTGCACTGCCCTCCCAGGAAGAGATGTTCATTTTTAGCTTCTCTTAGCTTTCTTACATCCTGCCCCCTACTGAAAGGGCTGCCTTCCTGTAAACATTCTCAGATAACCACCCAAAATAATTAACAAGATCAAGTTGACAACAAAACCTCACCATCACAGTGACCCAACAGACCCAGGCTTCCACAGGCATATCCCTAATTTCAAATTTTCCCCTGACTCCTCTGTTCACCTGGTCATTTTTTCCTTTCTTGATTTTTCTCCTTGCCTTGTTTTATCTGTTAAATGAATCTTTAGACAACCTGGTAAATTACTTTTTTATGTATTTAAAGATATTTATTTTCTCAATTTGTTTAAATACAGAACAAAACATATAAAAGCACAAAGTGAAAACCAAAACACAAAAATCTTTCAGCATTTAGACATTTCTATTGTTAATATTTTAGCCATATGTATTTCTACTATGAATATACTAAAATCTTTGGATCTTTTCCTGAACTTAGCCCTGTGTAAGAATTAGGTAGGTCACCTTGTTTAAGCCTTCCTTTCAATAACTTTTTAGAGTTGAGAAAATGGAAGCCTTGGATTTTACAACTTTCCTGGGAACATACAGGTAGTTATTAACAGAACCAGGCTTAACTCCCAGATAATCAGACTCTTAAGTTTTTAAACAAAATAGTTAGAGGTAGTCTTCTGTTTTGAGGGTTTTAAATAACATTTGTCATGATCGTGCAAACTGTTTGGGGTAGTATGTGGTCTCAGCACATGAAGTTTCCCAAATGGGAAGAGAATAGCCACTTATAGATCCCATTCCCATGACACAGAGCTCCCACTGGTGGGTGCAGACAAATGGGGTAGCACCAGACATTTGAGCTGTATGTGGAAATGCAATCTTGAGCTAAGGAATGAATAGATTTTCCAGCTCACCTATATGGCCATTGTCCTTCATTCCAAGTTGGTCCTGGTCCTGAGAATGACTGAAGTTCACACTTCCTGTTTTGGTGTCTGTGGTCCTTGTCACTCTCCAAGGACTATAGCATAAATTCACATAGTATCATAGAGGAAGAGAGCAGCCAACTCAGGCTGGTATTGGCTGAGTTAACACCTCCTTGGGTGAAAGCAGATCAATAGAAGTATAGAGCAGAGGGTTAAATCAATGTCCAATAAATATACACGATTCTAGACATATCCCTCCCACAGATTTTACATGAGACAAATTTAAGGTGCTCTTTATCAAAGAATATCTTTTGCCATTAAGAAAATAAAAATCCACTTTAGAATGTATTTAAAGCAGAGAATTCTTCCAGTCCAGTCAAATAAGATTGAACTTACCTTATACTTTTTTTTGTTTTACCCATATCTCACAGAAGCATTCTCATCACGGAAATAATTTTTCAAAAGCATACTGGAACTAATGTCACATTGGAAATCCTAAAGCCACTATCCACTTCAAAGAGTTATAAAAAAGAGAAGGACTAAACCATCAGTTTCCTTCTCCCCTCGATAGATATTTTCCTCACTAAGCCCCAGCCCAAGTTTGGATAGCCTGGCAGCCAGTTAATGCCTGGGAAGCAGCTCAGAGCTGGCCTGTGGGGAATGTCTGTAATCACTTCTGCACCATCAACCATTCTATCAGGTGGTAATGGTTTTCTGATCATTTAATGTGACAAGCTCTTACACTGTGCTGTTCTGTTTCTCTGGGGTCAGTTATTGCACATGAACCTGTACTTGGGGAAAAAGTAACCAGTCATTCTGACAGGAATGCAGTATTCTGATTTGTAACCCCTGGTGGGGGTGAGAGGAGAATAGTCACACATCACTGCTCCAAGAGCATTCTGGGAGTTTTTCTTTCAATGATTAAACAAAAATGGTGGTTTTGTAGATATTCTTAGGACTCTATTATCCCATTGGGAACTCTCTTGTATCCCCTCTCTTTTTATATCTGGTGGAAATTGCCTTTAGAACATTCAGGACCTTATTGCTGACTATATCAGGTCACAGGAAACTGGCAAAAAATATATTGAGTCATTCTCAAATCTCTCCCCAGCTGTCCAAAAGGGCAGGGGCAGGAAAAATAGAAGCTGACAAAGAGTAGTAGAAAGGCTTTCTAGAGAACTACTGGATCTCACTTAGCATAAGTCTTTCATTCTTTAAGGAAGCTGTGGTACACAGAAATTAGATGATATCCACATAGGCCTTCCACATAAAAGCAATTAGATTGTGATAGGAAAAAATATGACTTTCTAATAGGGTCAGAATATTTGTTGCAGAATTACTTGAAACTCTGTCACCCCACAGGAGAGAGGCCCTCCTTCCCTTTTCCTGCTTAAAGACCATACCTATATCATGGCAAAGTTCTACTGTTAAACCCCTAATCCCATCTATTCTCAATTGGATATCAGAGGGCCCTCTTATATTAAAGAGATGTATGGTCATTCCAGAATAGCTTTAATCTAACTATAGACTTCCAGACAGAGTTGCTGGTTCCATTATATGTATGTTTTCTATAGTTATTGATGCTTAAGGATGAAGATCTGGGAATCCAGCTTCTAGTTCTGAGTTGCAGTTTACAAACAATAGGGTGTTGGGCAAGTTACTTAATGTCCTTCTTTCCCAACATCCTTATTTGTAAAATGGGAACAGTAACACCTAAGGGCTGATGTGGAAATTCAATGAGTTAATTGATGTAGGACACTTGGAATAATGTTTAATAAGTATTACCTATTGTCAATAGATTTCCCCAATAAATATTAGTCTATGCAAGAATGGTAATTAGGTAGGAGCTATGGATGCTATTGTTGTTATAATGTCTGCTGAGATTTGCATAAGGTAAAGTGTTTTAGAGGAAGAGTCATTTTCTTATTTGCCATTTAAGGCACATTAACCCTTACCTCTCAATCTAGGTGTTCGCTGGGAGAGAATAGCAACTGAAGAAAAATTAAGTATTCTCAGATGAATAGTCTTAATGGCCATGAAGGCTATAGAGGGAACAGGATGGCTTCAGCATGTGCACAAGCTGCCACAGGTCTAGCTCTTGCTCCCATAGTCAGAGCTGGCTGAGTGACGTGTCCTTCAGAGCTGCTTACTGCCAGCTGTCTGGTCCCAGGGATGAAGCACACCATCTCAGGACTTGCTGCTAAGAGGAGATATTGTGCACTCTGGTTAAGAATGGCCTCAAACATCTCACCCATGAGCTCTACAATTCCACTGACCAACCTCTCAGCATGTTTGTCAGAGCAGGATCTGAGCAACCAGCCCACTTCTCCGACACCGTTTCTAAGTAAGTTAGGGAAAGAGCTAGCTGTAGGAGCCGAGATCCTGTCTCCAGTTCCATTTGTGACCCCCAAGCACCCTCTCTCTTGCTTCACTCTATAGTCCGGCTACAGTAAACACTTAAGTGCCCAACCTCTCAGTCATGTGATAAGGCAGATGGGGACTATTAGGGTCTCAGGCAATGAAACAGAGTTGGTCAAGGTCAGAGAGGTAGCCATCACAGCCAGAAATAGCACTCAGGGCTCCTGACTTGAAGTCTCTTGCTCATTACTCTAGACCACGCCACTTCCCTTTGACTGCTAAGTGCATCTTCATCATAACACGCAACCTAATCAGACCCCTAAATTGAGCTGATGCAAATGTAAATATGGTTTCTCGAAACACTCTAGCAGCAATGTTCCATTCTCTTCGTGCTGCAAATCAAAGTAATGAGCAGTCTGGTTTTTTTTTTAAATTTCTTTTTGTATTAAGGTTTTAATAGAGAGATAATCATGGGATTGGAAAAAACCCAAGCCAGTATGATGAAACATTTAAAAGTCGGAAAGAATAAATTAAAATTAACAAAGTTAGATATCATACAGAACAATGAATATAATGCAATGGTTGAAAGAAAAGCAAGGCCAGATACAGTTCCAAAATACTGACCTTAGTCATCATTGCTTCCATTTCTAACGGCTGCTCTTTTGAAAGGAAGGGTCTGGGGAGACATTAGAAATCATCTGGGAAGAAAACATAACAAGCAATTAAGCATGTAACTTCATTGACAAAAGGGGGTAGCATTTTCTTGGAAAACACCACCAAATTAGCACCCAAGAAGAACCAAGCTGCAAACCAAGTAGGTGAGGGATAATGAGGGACAGAGTAGAGAATGTAGAGAATCAGGGCAGTTAACAAGACAAGCAAACTTTCTAGCACCCTAAGAAAAGACAATCTATTTGAAATTGGTCAGGATGAAAAATCAGATCTGGAGAAAACATAGTTGGGAGGGGAGTGGCAAATAAAATGAACCAAATATTTGATTCATGTTGCATAAGATACAGTCTGCACACCAGCCCTATCAACACTTCCTGACAGCTTGGTAAAAATCAGAGCCTTGATCCTCACCCGAGACCTACAGAATCTGAGCCTGCATTTGAGCAAGATTCCTGAAGTACCTGTGCAGCCTTAAACCCTAGGAGTATTGCATTTGACCACACTCAGTGTGTGGAGTTTAAAACAGGAGCAAGAATGATCAGGGTGGAAACCCTGACATGGAACATCCTATAACATTAGCACTCCAAAGGCTAAGGCAAGAGGATGGTAAGTTCAAGGCCAGGCTGGGCTACACATGAAGACCTTGTCTTAAAAACAAAGATAGGGATTTGGGGAGACTGCTAAGTGGTTAGGGGCACTTACTTGCAAAGCCTGATGGCCCAGGTTCAATTCCTCAGCACCCATGGAAAGCCAAATGTACAATGTGGCAATTGCATCTAGAGTCCATTTGCAGTGGCTGGAGGCACTAGTGCATTCATATGCTCTTTTTTTCTCTCTCTCCCTTTCAAATAAATAAACAAAAATATTTTTTAAATAGCAGACAAAGACAGTCTGAGGAGATTGCTCAGTCGGATAGCTTGCCACACAAGCATGAAGACATGGGTATGGATCCTTAGCATCCATGTATTGCTAGGTGGGTATGGTGGTCCACATGTAATCCCAACACCCAGAGAATGAAGGCAGCAGATCTCCAGGGAAAACTGGCTAGATATTCTTGCTGAATTGGCAAACTCTGGGTTCAAGCCAGAGACCATGTCTCAGGAAATAATGTGGGACTGATCATTGTGGTTTGAATGACAGATATCCCCAATAGACTCACATGTTTGAACCCTTGGTCCCCAGCTGGTGGCACTGTTTGGGAAGGTTTTATGGAACCTTTAGGAGGTGGAGCCTTGCTAGAGGAAGTGAGCCACTAGGAGGCTGGCCTTGTGGTTTTATAGCCCAGCCACACTTCCTGTTCACAGTGGGCTTCCTGACTGCTGCAGTGTGACCAGCTGCCTCCTCGGGTCTCCATGCTGTCCCGGTCATGATGGAATGTATCCCCCTGGAACTGTAAGACATAAACCCTTTCTTTCCTTAAGTTGCTTCTGGTTAGATGTTTGTTTACAGCAATATAATACATCACTCAAGAAAGATACCAGACTTCAACTTCTGGCCTTCACACTCATGTGACCACACACACACACACACACACACACACACACACACACACGCGGCACACATAAATAAGCAAAAGAGTGAAAACAAAAGTTTCAAAAAGGAATAGCCATGGTGGAAAAGGAGAGCAGACAACATTGCAAGCTAGCATTTCCCATAATGCATTTGTGGTAGTGAGAATATGAAGAAGAGACCTTATAAATGGAAGAGAATAGCAGGCAAGAGAGGTTAAATTTAGGAGTTATTAGTACCAAGGCACATGAACACATAAGAACAGTTTCAGCAGCTTGCAGCAGAAAAGGCTGCAGGGCCTGGGAGCAGCCTGTGGGTGCCTCTTGGGAGCTTTGAGGTGAGGAGGCAGAGAGCAGCTGTGGAAGCAATCACAGGACCAGCTCCAGAGCTGATTTATCATCCAGACCACGTTGTTCTGACTAGCAAATACTGATTTGGATAAACAGTGAACCCTGGGAGAGCCACCATCTCCAATTAAGAGATCACAATCCACATAAATAAATGGCAACCAAAGGCAACCTCAGTCTGCTTAGGTAAATCCCAGAGATTTCTTAGGAGTTCATTACAGAGACCCAGATAGAGGCTGTGTTATCACGAAGCTGCAGGGTTCCACTAGGAAAGCCTTGCTTCTCAGGTGAATAGATCCAGGAAGGGAGGAAGTTAACTCTTCAGGAGAACAACCAGGTCTCAAGTCAACTGGTTGATCCCTGCAGTTCTCACTGGGCTTCCAATTTGGTTATAGGGAGTTTGTTAAAACAGGAGAGAGGATTATACATCAACTGGTACTGTGACTCAAATTAGAACCAAATTTGACACATATGGCAAGGATGGGCTTGCTGCTCTGGTCACTGGCATTATTTCTCAATCCCTAGGTGTGAGGATGTAAGAGAGTGACTGATCAAAATGGTCAGTTGTTTTAATCAACAGTCTAATGCTGACTAACTGCATAACCCCTCCAACACACATATGTTATCATAGACTATAGACGCAGCATGAGGCATTTTAGCCCTTCCTCGATGAATTTTTTTCCCAGAAATTAGAGGATGAGCTTCAGTGTGTCCTTCCTTGTGTGCAAAATCCTGTCCCCTTCTCAGATGCAGAAACCTAGCACACATCATAGCACACACATACGCAGTCCCTGCTAGATAAAGAGCTGAATAAAAACATGCCCTTCTCTCTTAGTGCAAAAAGAAAGAACACACAAACAAACAACTACAGTTCAGGGCTGCAATTAGGGATGTATTCATTCAGTCGACAAGTGTATTTGAAAGCTGACGCTGCTTATTATTTCACTTGATTCTCATAACAATGCATGAAGTCAGGGAGATGCAGTTCTTGATTTGATGGATATTTTTGGATAGTTTCATTTGAAAAAACTGCTAGATTATGCTATGCACTTGGGCTTGGGAAGTCGGAGTAAAAGTTAATGGATAAGCAGAGCATACTAGATGGCTGGAGGATCCCCAGAAAGAGCTAGCTGGTGGGCTGAGTTCTAATCCCTGGAGTAGTATAAAAGAGTCACAAGTAGTGGTCCAGATCTGGACAGCCATTCTCATGCATCAACTATGAAGGTCAAGATGCATATAATGATGCTCTTCTTTCCCTTGTTCTTGTCCTGCTCCAGAAATGCTAAAAGTGTTCACTGGACACTGACTTCATCTAGGGTGAAATTAAAGGGAAAAAAATGTCTCACATGGAAGGTCATGCATTTTCCAACACCAGAGGTTCAGTAAATAAAATGAAAAATCACGGTGTGTCTAGACAAGGTAGGAGCAAGGGAAATGCTTCCTGTTTCTGCTTTAAAAAAAATGGAGTGTCAATATTCACCAGGTAAGCACACAGCAATCACTGTGCTAAGGTCCCATGAAGCTGTGGCTTCAATGAAAATCCAGCATCCTTTACGCTAAAAGAATTGATGGAAGGGTAAGGTCATCACATTATGGATTCAATCACCAAGTCCCAATGTTTATGGTCGGAAGCATTGCTCTAGGCATGATAGCCGGATACAAAAGGTTATAGAAAAATCAGGGCTTTACTGCTTCCTAGGGGATCAGTACCCAGGTTGAGTGACAATATAGACACTGGAAAACACATTGAGACACAGCACCTCAAAGGCTAGGGAGAAGACAGTTAATACATTCTGAATGACTGATGGATAGATTCAGTCCATGAATAGACATGGCCCATGGATGCTGGGTCACAATGAATTGTTAGACTCAGTTTCAAGTTCTCAGTATACTTGACTCTTGCCCCAAATATCCCCGTATCTTTTGGTGCCACATCCAGGTTAACCACTTGGCTTGAGATAGGATTGCAAAGATGAAAGATGGTGTGTGAGGAGAAAATATTAAAATTAAAATGTTCATAAAATGGAGGGACCATCTAGGATGGCCAAGGAGAAAGGACAAGATCAGTTTTGTTTTCAGATGAGATTGAGCACAGAGATCTTGAGTCATTCAGGCACAGGGAAATAAAAGGATTATTTTTTTGCTTTGAGAAGGAATTAATGTTATTCATGAATGAATCGCTACTTAGAGACACATATGTAGAAAGGAATGAGGAAGATTGCACCTCCAAACTGTCACGACACAGACACAGGCAAACAGGGACACTGGTTAGTCACATGATCCTTATTCCATTTCTTTTTTTCCATTTTCTTTAAGAGAAGAGCTTTTTCTGGGTCGCAGATACTCATTTTTTTTTCTTTATTCAGCTTCTGCCATATTTCTCCCACCTCAGAGCTTCCCACATCTCCCACAAGAAAATTATTTCAGTACATGGAGCTTAGAACAAACAGTGAGTGGCCTGCAGCTGTGCCTTTGTTCATTTGGCACATGTTTTATGAACATGTATGTGTCCTGGTACTCCCAAAGTGCAGGGGCATGGGACAGGCATCAGGTGCCTGGTCTTCCAGAAAGACCAAGGAAAGGAAGTGGCTGCATTGAGGCTGGAGTTTGGTTCCTCTTCCAGACATATTCCCCTGCCTCTCCAGGATCAGAAACAGGTAAGTCTGTTCACAAGATGAAGGTTTGTGCCTCAGCCTGAGATGGAGATGGGATGCCAATTGGACAATCTCCCCCTTGCCTCAAGCTAAAGATAAGGAATTGAATCTCGCTTGTCCATCTGAGACAGGCAGAGAGAATGGCCAGGCCAGGGCCTCCAGCCACTGCAAAAATAAAAATCCAGATGCATGTACCACTTGATGCACCTGGCCTTATTTGGGGACTGGGGAATCAAACTTGAGTTGTTGGGCTTTGTAGGCAAGTGCCTTAACCACTGAGCAATCTCTCCAGCCCCTACACTCATATTATGGATGAAGATACTGAGCTTTAAAGGTCATCACACCATCTGCAAGACCTAGCATGAAACCCATAATGGTCATCAAATGATAATTTTGTATCAAATCATCTGAGATGGAGATACTTAATATTCTCTAAGAAATGGCACCCAGCTGTATCTGTATACACTCTTCATCTCTCTTCCTTCCAGAATCCCAGCAGATCTCTGGCATACAGATAGCAGGCCATGGGGAGCTGGAAAGCGGCTTGTTCCACATGGAATTCCTGCAACCCTCTTTTTCCACCAGAATTCCCTGTCTGCACTTGAGCTCTGGGGAACCCCGAAGGGGAGATAGCCACAGATGGATCCCTTGAAACAATGTGCCCATGATGAGCTCAGCATGCTTTGCCTCTGCACCACAAGTGTACCTTCTACAAGAGTAAATCAAATTTCTATAAATCGAATCCTTTACTGGAGGGACACTTAATGCCATTTCCAAGATGGAATATCTTATTTCTTGCCTGACAATAGCTTATAAAAATATAATTTAAGTCAATTTAAATAAATCTCTAGCCCCGGTTTTTAGGAGCAGGTATAAACTGAATTACAAACATGCATGTCCATTTGGAAATGTCTTATGTTTCAAGGAATCGTGTCATAAAGCCAAAAGAAACCTATAGTGCTTCAAATAACCTGTTTCTTTGGCAACTTTGAAAATTTAGATATTAAAATCTTTTCTTGGGCTGAAGAGATGACTCAGCAGTTAAGGTGCCTGTAAAGCCTAACAATCTGAGTTCGATTCCCCAGTACCCACGTAAAGCCAGATGTACAAAGTGGCGCATGTATTTGGAGACCCTTTGCAGTGGCTGGAAAACCTGGCATTCCCATTCTCTGGCTGTCTCTCACCTATCTCACTCTGCTTGCAAATATATATATATATATATATATATATATATATATATATATATATATATATATATATATAATTATTATTATTTTTCTTTTTTACATAGACAAGATGGGTGTATGTTCTCAGACATCTAGTCCTACCTGCCCTCACATCCTTACCACACTGTAAAATCATGAGAGGGTTAAAGGAAGCTGGAGGCTATGACTTCTCAGCCCATTTGGGATTTGGAGGCATAGCTAGGGGAAGGTTGGGACTGCTGTAGCCAGGGCATGCTTTGGTGAAGGAGCAGGAGTCTGTGCTGAGGGGACTTCCCAGTCATATCTTCCTCTCTGTCTTATTTAACACTCCATGACTATGTCACCCTAACAGACTCTCTCCCCTACCAGAGAAATTCCTCTCACCCCCCACCTCCTACAGCAAAGATGCTGTGAGCTCTGAGCATCAGAGTGAGCAGAGGCACTCCCTGGGCAGGAGGCTCTGAAGGGAGGACAATGAGACCACCCCAACCATGGCTGCACCAAGTCCTTCGCTACAAGCCCTGGGGCCTGGGAGAATTCTCATTTTCCTTGTGTGCCAGAAGAGCCTGGGTCTCACCTGGGGACATGCTAGTGACGGAGAAGGGACAGGAAAGAAAGCCCTTTGGGGAGTGACTTCTTCTGGCTTCACAGAGGCACGTAAACACCTGATGATCCCTCGACATGGACTACATCATTGGTTTACTAGTAACAGAGGTAAACTTTGGCAGGGAAGTCATTGGTTCTGTGCCTGTTCTGCATGGTGATTTGATGAACAGTCAAAGCTGCAAGGACAGGGTCTGGGTATGCAGGGAGGTGTGATACCATGAGATGACACGAAAGAACTCAGGGTTCTGGAATCTCCACAATCACCTCTTTACTATCCATTGCGGACCAGAGCTCTACAATACAACCTCCAGGACGGTGGGCAAATAGCTTGGAGCGAGTTTCACTTAAGCCCATTTCTGCTGAGCAATGTAAAAGACTATAAAGATTCTTTTGCCCTCCTCTCTCTCTCTCCTCTCTCTCTCCTCTCTCTCCTCTCTCTCTCTCTCTCTCTCTCTCTCTCTCTCTCTCTCTCTCTCTCTCTCTCTCTCCCCCCCCACTGTAGCCCAGGCTTACTGGAACTCATTATATAGTCAAAGCTGTCCTCAAGCCCACAGTGATCCTCCCCACTCAGCCTCCCAAGTGCTTTTTCTCTTGGAAATGGATCATAGTCTTCTCCCCATAACTGGTCCTGACTTAGCCTTTTCTTCCCTGGGATAAGTCTAAATGCTTCCTCCTCACAGCATGTCTCTAGGTATTTGAAAGCAGTTATGTTTCTCTCTGATACTCAGGCTTACAGGCAATCTGTAACCTCCCCTGGGGATCTCTCTCTCTCTCTCTCTCCTTCCCCTCTTCTCAGATATGTTCTCATAAGTTGCCTTTATTTCCTTTCTCCTAACTTTCCCCTTGCCATCTTTCTTCATAAAGAAAATACATGAAATTTACTTTGATGGAAGGTTTCCTTCTTAAACCAATTCTGATTCCTTGGGGCCCGACTTGTTTACTCACTTTTCAAAGTACTCACAAATTTAGCATGGGTAGCTAACAGTTCCCCACTTCAGATGTCAGGCTTGCCTTCCTGGGACTTCTTTAGCTCCTGGTATTCTATGCACTTCCTGAAAAGGAGCGCTGGGGGATCTAGGTCCTGGCACACCTCAGGACACAGGGTGACTGTGCTCTGGCACTGAAGCCTGGCAGCTCCAGGGGAAGTCAGAAAGGTGTCCTGGAGAAATGTTGAGACAGTACAGGGTGTTGTTGTTGTTGTTCAAGTTACATTAAGAGCGTTCTGATTTTTTTTCCAGCTTCTCTAAGAATTGCATCCACCTCCTATTTGGCTTGATTTTGAACACTAAGTTCAGTTTCCATGGTTAAATCACAGCCTCCACAGAACCCACGTGTTTCCTCTGTCCTTCGTGGGTCTCCTGTATTATTGCATGGGCTTCTCTGACTACTGCTTTTCTCCCATCTTGTTGTTGTCTGAAGTGTGTGGCTGTCCCTGCCTTTCAAGTACAGCCTCCACTCTTCCACGTTCATCTTGCATTGGTGGTGCTTTTTTTCCCTCATTTTCTACTAACTTCTCCACTCTTCTGTTGGTCCCTCTGACTCAAGGATAAATCTCATTTTTTCTTAGTATGAAAGTTCATTCCAGGTGATGGGGAGATTGCTCAGTGGTTAAAGTCACTTGTTTGCAAAGCCTCAGAGCCTGGGGTCAATGCCCCAGTGCCCACATAAAGCTACCTGCACAGAGTGGCACATATGTTTGGAGTTTGTTTGTGGTGGCACTGGGCCCTCACCTGCCCATTCACATTCTCTCTCTCTTTCTCCTTGCATATATATATATATATAGTTTCTTCCAAATCCACCGACTCACTACTTCAACAAATCGTCAATGAGTACTGACCTTCTACCTCTAGTTTTGCCCATTACCCACCCATTTTTTCCTATTCAATTGTTCCACCAGGCACAGGAGACCCCTTTGATGCTATGTTATTGTATCTCATTTCCTTCTTTTCCACCTGCGCTCCTACTGACCTTTCAGCCCATTTGGACATCTCCTTCCTTTGAAGTCCTCACTGACCCGTGCATGAGAGGTAGTGACTCCTGCCTATGATCCCCCACCCTCCTCATGTTCTCATATTTCTGCTGTAGACGTTATTTAGTACTTTTGTTTGCTCGCCTCTCTTTGCTCTTCATCTGGCTGTGAGCTCTTTGAAGCAAAGAACATGTCTCACTCCACTGCCCTGTCTTTAATACCATGTCTGTCACACATGAGGGCAGAATCAGAGGATGCAACCATTCACTAAGAATTGGATGATCTGGGACTGATGTACATGGAGCAAACGGTTGAAACTCCAGGCTCTAAAACATACTGCTTGTATTTCAGCTGAAGTTCTGGCACTTCTAGAGATGTGGCTTTGTTCAACTTTTCTTTTTTCCTTATCTTTGAGCATCATTTTCTCATTAGCAAGATAGGTAAAATAAAAGCAGTTTATAAGGCCATTTGTTGGTTTCTTTAAAAGATTTGTTTCATTTCAACATGAATGTCTATTATCTTTTGAGGGGACTCCTGTGGTAAACATGGAAAACATTAGGGTGGAAAAATCTAGAAAATCATTTGGAAAAGAATATATGGAGGTTTGTTGAATAAGAGGGAAAAAAAAAAAGAAGGGATAGTCTGGATTGATCAGAATTGTTCTATTGCATCATGGAACTTTGTTAATCAGAGTTATCACTTAAAATTCTACATGCTGCTGTCTCTAAATGTAGCCAGAGTTTATCTATTGATTTTATAGTTCTAGATGGTTTAAAATAAATCCTTCATGGTGACAGGTCCTTGCAGTATAGAACAGGAATCATCTGCCAAGATCCCACAGCATACAAGCCTCAGGACCAGTGTCACTTGCCATGTGAATCCAGAAATCAAGACAAGAGACTCCATGTAGGAGTGTTACTGAGCTGAGGAGATGTGAGAGTCTGCTGTTTGATAATGCAGATCACAATACAAGTCATGGAGGGGTGCTTACCCAGGTGGGCAAGCCTATCAGGAGCCAAGATTATTTCACCAGGTTAGAATTAGTAATGGTAAAATTAAGAGAGTATTTAAAAAAACAAGGGAGATTAACTTCTGAAGCAAGCAGTCTTCAAATCTTCTGTTCATTTTACATCTAACACAATTCACGGGATGGATAAAAGGAAATTGTTTGGTAACCTCATTCAGGGCTAAGACAACCTAGTTACTTTTGCCATCCCTTAAGGCCTGGAGTCTTCTGGTATGGGAGAGACAGAGGGAGTGCAGGAAAGATTTCATGAGAAGTTCTTTGGCCCAAGCTTATATTCTGTTGTCTAGAACTCAGTCTCATGGCTATACATAAAGGTTAGTGTTGAAGGGAGGGCTGACCCTAAGAGGCAAGAATGTAAAATGGAAGTCACCTGCAGAACATCTTTCAAATCTCTGTCTCCAGGGGCTGGAATGAAATAGAGTGAAATGCAAAGTTCTAAGTGTCAACTTCACAAACACAATATATAGGGGCCCCTCCAAACTATGATCCTTATGAAAAAAATCTAGAACAAAAAAGAAACATAAGGTACTGGTTGATCATAAAAGAACTGTTAGAAATCAGAAGCTTTGGTGGGCTTCTGTAACCCATGGGCACTTGTGGTCAGAAGGGAGGGGGCTCAGCTAGCCTGGTCAATGGAGTGGGGAACAGCAACCAAAATGAAAAGACCCTATCTCAAATAAGGAAACTCAAAGGTGAGTTCCAATCTCTGAAAATACTCACACTTCTCATATATGCATATTGAATACACATAAAAAAACAAATAATTAAAATACTATTAGATAATGTTCTATCTTTAAAATGATTCAATATTCGAGTGTATGAATAAAGGAAATGTGGATAGTAGAAATATCAGACTCTCCTCTTACTAAACTATGGCTCCTTTATTGAGATAGTTCAATTATCTGAGTGTCAATGCTCAGCTATAAAATAGGGCTAAAGCTATGCTGTATGTTATTACTTATTTCTATAATTATTAATATAATACAAAGTTCATTTCTTGTTTTCATGCATGTGTAGGTTGGCTATGGTAACTTTGCTTCAGGCTGAAGGTCTGCAAAGGGGGCATTGAGTCTTTCTTTTAATGATTTTATTCTGGGACCCAGACTAAAAGAGAACCATCTAGAATACCCGGAAGAAGCAACTCTCCCAGACAGGGCTGAAGATGCAGATAAAGAGACAGCATGCTATACTTCTGAGATCTTGGCCCAGAATTGCTACATGTCACTTCTGCTTTCATTCTCCTGTCCAAATCAAAATGATACAACCACACTCAATATATGTGGGGCTGGGAAATAAGCTCTCTTTGTATAACTGATATTTCAGAGTTACCTATTGAAGGTCACTTCCAACCTCTGAGCATACTTACATTCATGCTTACATATTGAGTACATTGACTCTCTCTACTACAATGGCATACGTAAGGTTGTGGTGATAATTTTAAAAACTTCCAGGCTCATTCCTGGCAATAGAGGGGCCCAGTCAAAATTTTACCTATGATAATGTTCATCATGATGATGAGGAGGAAGGTATATTCATGCCTGGCATACAAGTGAACTTTCAGTCGCTTGGAACACGTCACCTGGGGGTTCAAGTTTGGTTGCCATCTTTAAAAGAAGTGTATTGACAAGCTAGATTACAAGTTGAGGACCTAGAGATATGAAAACCTTTGATGGATCTAAAAATATTGGGTCAAAAAATCCCATATTAAATATAAATATACCTACGTAGCCAAAGGCCTTCTCATTGCAAAGAGCAAACTTTTAGAGTAATGGAAGGAACTGTGGCCTGTGGGAATTGTCTTGAGGCAAAAATGGATAATGGGAAGCCTCTGATGGGGAGAGGGATGGAGTGGACTTCTGCTTTCTGAGCAAATAAGCATAACAGGAGGTGAACGGTGGAGCAGCATGGCAGGATGAGTGGTCAAGGCAAAGCCAGTGTTTTTATGGGTAGAAAAACATTGTTAGCATCCTTTTCAGTTTGTTTGGTCTCATAGACTCAGTGGTTCTTCACTATAGTGTGCCCATTGTGTCTTATGTTGATTATGCAGACACACAACTTCTGGTGTCCTTGCCAAGTCCCCAGGCCCTACAGGGGCAGTGTGACTCACCAGACCCTGATCTCTTCCTCCTCCCCCCCCCCAGCTTGACTCTCCCCTCCCTACCTCTCCCAATCAGCCTTAATTAAACTGTTTGAAAGCTGCAGCTTGATTTTAATTAGAGCAAAATTGAAAAGATTAGAATGAAATTGGCCAATCATTGTTTACGGGCCGTTGTTTGAGAACACAGCAGGCTGCTAAATTACCTCTATGCCAGGCTTCTTGAGTTCTTCCAGACAGTGGGAAGGACAGGGCACCAGGACCCCAGGGTGAGACAGTCTTATTTCTGCTCTTGTGCCTTCAAGGTTGCAGGGGCTAAGATCTTATTTAGCCAAAGGGCTCCTGGTTTGAAGCCTTCCTGCTTGGGATTTCTCCTATGCCCAGTAGAAAACGAAGCAGAATTACCTGGGAAGTATGACCAAGGTGAATGGTGAAACCTGAGCTTATGCACAGGCCACAAAGACAGAAAATCATTAATAGTATGACCTGGATGCTAGTCAAACTCAACCACTAATCAACTGAGACTTGAGGCCAGACACTTCCCTTATTTTTCAGTTTCTTCATTTGTTAACTTGTAAAAGGTTAATAGTTGATTAATGATACTCCACTTCTCTTCTCCAAGGCCTTTATATTGATAAAATGTTAAGCACAGACATTTTTTGTAATTAAAAAAAAACTAAAAGAATTCACTATACCAATATAAGACATTATAGTTATTATTATCATTTCTTTTTATAGCTCAGATTAATCATGTCATTCATTATAGCTGTATTGGTTTTAATAGCCAAGAACATTACAGTAATCTGTTGTTGAGATAGAAATACTGTCTTCTGTACAGGAGCCAAGGCATGATAGATCTCCAAGTCCCTAAAAATGTCCAACTGGAGAACGTGAAACCCATTTAGCGGAGGCAATGAGGTAAATAACTGGCATCTCTCAATGTGAGTTTTATGAAATATAAAAAAAAATGTGGTTCCATGCAAAAGGAGATAATGAGAATGTCTTAGCTTGGCAGATTGAGTCCTGGACATACAGGATATTGGTAGGAAGCAAAGGAAGGCCTCTGTGTGTCAGTGGCACTTACTGAAGTTCCTGGATCAAACTGGCAAGTCTCTGAGAAAAATGTGGGCTCAGAGAACAAAATGTTTGTATTTATCCAGAATTGCTTGGTATGTGTCATAGGAAACCTTTTCCTCAGGAAGCTGTAAATACACCTATTCACCCCAGCAAGGGCTCAGATGACATACCAAAGTATGATTGCATCTAAACCAGCTTTGATGAACCAATGAGTTTATTCGGGCTACTTATAGAGCAGGGTGAAGGGTTGCTTACGTGAGCAATGGATGACTTCAAGTCAGCTACATTACCCAAAAGCCCACTTCCATATAGGTGACAACTCATGGGAGCTGAGCTCTGGAGCTCACCGAACGACCTGCAGGCTGCTCAGCTAGTCGGGGGCTTTCTTCCCAAGTAGTTGTTTTCCCTTTTATGACCATAGAGAGGGATCTTGAAACTTAATAAACCTTTTTCCAAGGTTTGTTGACCTCCTGTATCTCCTGAGCTTCCTTCCTCCCAGGAGGATGGTTTTAGTTGCTATATAACACTGCTTCTTTAACCTTGGGGAGCCATCCTGTGACCTTTTAACTTTCAGCTCTCTCACGCTTGACCTCCTGAGTCTCTCCAGTCTCCCTCCCCCTTCAGGAGAGGATATTTTAATTTGGAGGAATTTGCTATACAACATGATGTGAGAAATTCCCCAATGGTTATTGGTTGACGGTTTAAGTAGACTACCACAGGAAAAAATGACAAGAGATCACTTCATATTCTTGGCTTAAGGCTCATTCATTGATTTGCTCCAAAGTTCTCAAATAATTGATTCATTAGTCTATTCTGCATCTTCCGTCATTGTGCAAGGAAACTAAGCCATGCAATTGCTTGGAAAATGAGAGCTCAGGCTGTTTCGGCACCAAAGTTGAGGGGTGCCCCCCAAAGGAAAGATAACTGGTAGTAGACAAGGAGGGTCCAAGAAAGAGAAGAGCTATATTTCTTACCATGTACTTGGTGCTTACATTCTGGACCACATAGCTGTCTTATGACTTATTCCCACCTCTCAGGGATCCCAGTCCTGTTCTGGGAAATGCTCCCAAGTGAGCAGGTGAAGACTGGTTGGCTCTGCTGGAAACAACGATTCCCTCCCCAGCAAACTCATCCTGGAGTCCAGCTTAGAAGGACAAATGGTTCTGAACACATAGGTGCACTGACTCCACATAGGGTACCACCAAGCACGCAAGGTGCCATGGCGGAGGGATGGGCAGAGAGCCATGTGCTCAGGGTGTAAGGAACATGAATTTCCAGATGCAACCATATTGGTGACCTTGGTAATGAGCTAAACATGTGTCCTTCATGTTGGTAAGCAGATAAAGATGTGTTAGAAAACTGAAAATAGAATAATCCAGCGGTTTGCACAAAGTCTCAGTGTAGCCACCCACATTTTAGGTGAAGGTATTCATGGGGACTAGATTTCAGCTTCATTAAGGTATAGATGCGTATTAAAATCTATTATCGGTCTGCTTATCGTCATTGCCTATTTTTAAATTCTCTCTCCCTTAGAACTTCGTAGAGAGGGAGACTTTATAAGTAATGGCTCTCCATGGGGGCTGGATCAATGCTCTCAGTTTACAAGCCTGAAAAGTGGTGCTTAAGTGTGCAGCTGCCGGATGTAGCACCTGGATGGAAGACCCCAGCTGTGCTCCATCGGAGCTTTTATCTTCAGAAGCTATGGGACCCCGCAGGGAGGCTCTTGCTGGCAAGTTTCTTGTTGACCATGTGTAACACCAAAGAACACATCTTAGCTGAGGACTTGAAGACGCCACTCTTATTTATGTTTTCTTGAAGTGGGAACACTTTGTAGCCGTTTAACATTCTCGAGAGAGACCCCCCCCCCTTTGTTTTCAAGCACAGAGCTAGCTCAGCTGACTCAGTTCCAAATCTCTGCTGAAGATGCTGTTGCCCCTCATTTGGCATGACTGTGGGCACAACTCTCCTGTGGGACAATCAATCCCCTTTGAGTTCCCGAGAAACCCCTGCACACATCATACAACCCAAAGAGCTAGCTGTAAGTTTCTGGCATCCTGGACCATTAGTGCGAAGCCCTTCAGTACGATGATATTAATGTTAGCTTCAGATATCTATCTATGTCTCTGCATGTCTTCCTATCTAAAAACATTCTGAACTTATGACTGTTCTGTCTTTCTGACTACTGTAGCATGCTGGATTCTATCTTCTCTGGATTTTACCTTCCATGATTTTACAAGTATGTTAATTGACCCTTTGATGGTAATAGATATTGTTCATGCAAAGCTAATCTAAAAGACACTAGAGGGAGATGGGAAATGATAGCAACTTCTGTTGAAGATAGCAGTCTACTAAAACCCTCTAAAGCATAGGAATATTTTTCCCCCAGAAAAGGCACATAGAAGAGCTTGGTTTAACCTTTGGCTCAACCCATGTGTCCTTTATGTAGCGGCCTCTGCTGTTCTAAAGCGCTATCCATAGGGATCAGAGTACTGGTTGAAATGTTTGCTTTCTCAGACTGTTTACTGTGTGACAAACACAGTGGGAGAAGATTTTAGGAGAAATGGCTAAATTGGAGATTTACTTGGTGCCTTAATTGAAACAAAGATGATGGCTTAATTGAAGCAGTGTGCGTTAATATAATTGATATATAGAAAACATTCTTTTCTCAGGAAAAAAAAGAGCCTTGATTATTTTATTACTTGAAAAAAACTGTTAAATGAAAAATCGGAAATGAACATTTATTCATTGAATAGCACAGGCTGCCTTCCAGTATTGTCTTCTGAGGTTTTCAGATGCTGTAAAGAACCAGGTTAATAGGTTCTATAAGTGCATTTTTACCACTTTCTGGCTCAAACTCCATTCACAGATGTTTCCCAATTATTTTGACTGAATAAAATATCCCGAGGGTGGGGAAACAACCTTATCAGAATAGAAGAACAAAACACCAGAGCCTGAGCTGAACTTTTTTGTGCCTGAAGCCCTGTGCCTAATTCTGAGATGGCACCTGTATTGGTCAGTTTTCCATTACTAGAGCAAAACATGTGCAGCTGGGAGCTTTATTAAAAAAAAAAACAATGCTTTTCTTTTCCAGTTCTGGAGGTTCAAGGGTGGGGTGTTGGCATCAGCCTGTCTTGGCACAGACTGCTTCTGCAGCATTCCATGCTGGAAGCACTCATGGTAGAACTGCATACAAGCGGGAAAGATCCCAGGATGAAACAGGAAGTTAGGTCCAGGAGGAGGGGATACACACATTCTTTTATAACAAACCTCCCAGCAAACTGCCCAGAGTCCCCTGATGGCTACTTTCATCCTTTTTGAGGACAGCTCCCAATGACATCTCCCTCTACCTCTTAAGGATCCCACTACCCTTTTAACATTGACACAGGTCTGAATACATAAAATTTGAGAGGAGGGGAAAATAATATCCAAAACATAACAATGGCCACTGTAATTTATGATGGAAACCGATTTTGCTTTTTTTGTTGTTGTTTGTAAGAGTAGTCGCATTAAATGCATTTTTTATCCAATGAAACTCTATGAAGAAATTTTTTCATGTGCAGCTTCTAACCATACCTATTATTTCTCCAGCAAATCTCTTTTTCTTCCCTCTTCCCCCACTTCCCCTCACACTACCATGGCTAGTTCCCTGATTTTCACAGGCGGAGGCACTATGGCAGAATGGTCAAAACTATCCTGGAAAAAAAATAATACAGCTTGTGTTTAACTCCTGATTCTGCCACCTAATGGTTGTTATCAGTTGGGCAAATTAAAATATTGTGCACAATTTCATCATCCCTAAGAAGAGGATAATTATATTTCCCTCCTTATAGGGAAATTTTATTAGCTAATCCTTTTAAGAGGATTTACATGTCATAAAACTTCATTAAGCATTAGCCATTATTTTTTGAGAGAGAATGAGGCAGAGAGAGAGGAATAGAGAGAGAGAATGGGCTTTATATGGGCACTGGAGAATTGAACTCAGGTCCTTCTGTGTTGCAGGCAAACGCATTAACCACTAAGCCATCTCTTCAGCCCAAGCCATGATTTTTTGATTTGCCCATAAGATGCTTCCTAATAGACTATCCTACATTCTAGGTACTTTGCTGCCTGGAAGAATGTTATTGTTGTTCTGTTCTGACATCCTGATCAGAAATGGGAGTTAGACTCAGGACATTGTCTCTGCTCCTTCCCACCAACCCCATAAAAGCTTGATTTTTCCTCCCTCAGTCTCAATATCTCCTCCTGCAAAAGGAAATGATGAACCATTTTAACTATAGTATAAAGGGGAACTGTTTTGAATATATAGTAAATCTATGATCTGCAGAGAGAATTAAAGAAATGGAACATTCTGGTTAATGACCAACACTGTTTTATTTATTTTTATTTTTTAAATTATATCTTTATTATTCATAATTAGACACATTGAATGAGCAAATAATGTGTTTGTGTCCCCAATTCCCTGATTTCCCTACTCCCTGTCCCCAATCAGCTGGATATCCTCTTCCATGGGTAGTCTGGATCAGTTCATGGAGTAGGGGGTTATGGATAACCTAGGAGTCAACCCGGTTCCACCTCCCCTTTTTATGTTGTTACTGAGGGAGGCCATGTCTCTGGATATTCTCCTCCACCATGGCTCTTACAATCTTTCCACCCCCTCTTCCGCTCAGTTCCCTAAGTCTTGGTGGGTGAGTGTTCAGACTGCTTTATTGTTGAGGTCTTAGTGGCCTCTGTACTTCTGCTTTAGGTTGTGTTGAAAATCATTGGTGTCTGTCTTGCTGGCTTATCCTGGGTTGACTGATTGGCTGTGGTTATAGACAAACACTGTTTTGAACCATTTGATAACATTATAAAATAGTAGGTACCCTAAAACACACAGCTTCAGCTACACAAAGGAAAACGGTGTTGAAATAGCAGCCTGGTATTAATTCATGTTGGCACGGACATTGGCACTAGGTTCTCCTGCTGACGCACCATGTTGTGATTCCATCCAGGTCCCTCTCCTGACTTGCTAGGTTTCAGGTGTTTCTGTCACCATCATAGTTACAAGCAACAGCCCCGGGAAAGAGCAGTGTGCTGCTTTGTGTTGAGGTTCTGCTACTCAACTGTGATACTGTTTTAGGCAAACTGTGTGGCATCTGCTTGGTTTTCTCATAACCTAAGGAACTGACTTCTCACCCAACATGTATGCCAACATCTGGGAATACAGAAGTGGATCACAGGCTTGACAGTGAGTGAGGCAGCAGAACTTCTTGTCCTAATCTCCTCTGGTCTGAGCAGCCACACCCAGCACTTCAATCCTATAAACAGAGTTTCCAATGGACATTTCAGGATGAACAAGACTGGCAGATGTTACTCAAATGTTCCTCCAGCTCTAACAGCTCACATTTTCCTCTAGAAGTTATATGATATTGGACAATTAGTTAGCTTTTTGAGCTCCAATTTCTTCATTCAAATGAGCTTTCCTCTAAACTATTAGAACTGAATGAGACATGTAGCTTTTGAAGTCTGATGTCAAACTGAGTATAAGTGCAAAACTCTTAAGAAGGTTGCTTCTTTGGGCAATCTTTAACATAATGAGTAGAACAGAAATTGCTGAGAGACTCCTAGTCCGAGAATAGAGATGTTGATCTCAACATGTGAATATAAAGCCCAACAGGGCCTGATGGAGATCTTTCATCCACTGGACTTTGAATGTGGACAGTCAGCAGCCACTGGAAGCTGCCCCCCTCTTCCACAGTGTGGCACAACGCATGTGGTGTAAACGGATGACACGAAAGAATCCAATAGCAGTTCTTAGATATTTATTTACTTGTTCATTCATGTAGTTACTTATTATTCATTTATTTATTTGATACAGTATCTCTCTATGTAGCTCTGGATGGACTGGAACTCACCAAATAGACCGTGTCAGCTTCATACTCTTGGCTATTCTCCTGCCTCTGCCTCCTGAATGCTGGGATTGAAGGCATGCACCCCTATGGCTGGCTTGATTTATATTTTTAAAACACACAAAATTATGCCTATTTTACATTTTCTTATTGATGTACACTCACGTTTAGAAGCTTCACTTCAATCGAATCATTAATTTGTCGTTGCTTCCTGTCTTCTCATCCTGTAATTATTTTTAATCAACTTTTCTGTAATTTATAAACAGCTAGTGGATAAGGAGAGCTGTGAAATGAAAGGACCTGGAGAATGTCTCTTTCAATTACCCCCCAAAATAATGTTGAACTTCTAGTGTTGTTTTATTGTTAGAAGAGCCAGTGCTATTGAATAACAGAAAAAAAAATTCCTGTCCTTGTAGAGCTTATGTCATAATGGGAGAAAAGGAAGGTGCAAATACATGATGTCAAGTAGTAATAAGTATAAGGTAAGAGTTTTTTTTGTATTGGATATTCGTGGGATGCTTCTTAAAGAAGGAAATGTGAACAGTCGTAAATGACGAGGCTGAGCAAGCCATGTGATGGTTAAGTTTTGTTGTCAACTTGACCTTTTCAGTAATCTTGGGTGGATCTCTGAGTCTGTTTACAGGAATGCAGTCCTCTCAGTAGAGAGTAGGATGTAAGGAGTCTCAAGGAGGCTAAAAAGAAATATTCCTTCCTGGGAGGGCAGTGCAAGAAGAAAATTACAGAGATGTAGGAAGCCAAGAATTCTGGACTAGTGTTGTAAGACTTCACCCTAAAGCTATATAAAGGGGAAAGAAATACCCCCCCACACACACCTGTCTGTTTGCTCTTCTCTGTGTGTGGTGCTGGTGATGGGTTTCTCTCTCTACTTGGCCACCCTTTCACCATTATGGAACTTCCCGTCGATCTGTAGCTTCAAAAAATCCTTTCCTTTCTTAAACTGTGCCTTGTTTGGAGATTCATCCCAGTGGCTTGTGGCTGACTGCAACATCATGTGACTTTCAACTTTAAAAGGTTTAATTAACTTGGATCCCACCTCTACAGTAAAAAGATCTTTCCTTTCAGTGAGGAGTTTTGATCATTGTAAGAAATTATGGAAGGTGGAAGAATGTCTTGTTTATTTTGCTCTTGAGATTTAGAAAAATAATGCAAGCGAAATTATTTGTCCAGGTGTGGCCTATGTATGCCAAGGCAGAAGGGATGAAAACTTGATGACCCTAGAGAAATTCTTTATTATTGTTCTTGTGTTTCTGTTTTTGGTAATCTGATTTTATGATTCATCAATGTAATTATCCCCTAGCCAATGAGAGGATACTGGTTCCCATCCGGACAAGTAGAAATGAGATCTGGGAACTATTCTTTACCCTGCAGTGGGATTTAGAATGGCAAATGCTTTGGACAAATACCCTGCACTTTAATTAAAGTTTAGCATTTCCTGCACAAAGACATAATGGATAATATATTATTATGAACTTGCCTAGCTTGATAAATAAAGCCACACGATGAGAATGTTTAGACACTTCATTGGAACCATGAATTATTCCCTACTATTTCCTTTGTTTCCCTAGTGATGTTTGATATACACTCCTCCTCTCTGGCCTCTTGAGCTAGATGGGGGGCTTCTATAGACGCAAATTGGGCATGGAATTTTATTTATTTATTTTTCATCTTTTTTTTTTCTGCAGCTGCAACATTGCCACTCCATGGCTTTGAGTGGGGTTGAAATGCGGGAGGTGAGGGAGAAGCATTGTAACAAGGAGCAAAGCATGAAGATTAAAATCCTGGATGGGACTGGAAAGAAGAAAAAGTTAGCCATCTTCTAGAACAGGACTTTTCACAATAATTCATTTCAGTGCCCATGTGACATTTGCAGTGAACACGCAAAAGGAAAGTAAATAATTTGAATAAAGGCAGCCATGCCATATGATACTCGTAACACCACTAGAAACCATTTGCTCTTCATCATTATGTATGTGAGCCTAAATACACACACACACAGAGAGAGGGGGGGGCATGCAAGTTTTATTTAAGAATGTCCTTAAAGTAGTACAATTTATTAATTTTACCAAATGATGACCTTGGTTGTGTTTCTTTTTAACATTCCATGTGATAAAATGGGACGTCTACAGAGAGCATTCCAAGCCTACCTAAGAACTATGTTATCTCAAGGAGAAAGACATTCATGGTTGAGCTGAAAGCTGAGCATGTGACATTTTTTTCCTGGAACCCCATTTTTCTTGAAAGCAAAAGCAGAAATCTGTAGTTATTCAAAATTAAATGTTTGGCAGACATTTTCTCATAAAAAATGAAGTAAGTTAGCTTCTTTAAGGAAAACTGACAGTATTTGTTAACCACGATAGTATTTCAATTTTCATATGGAAATTCAAATGTTAGAAAATTTGTATTCATTATGGTGAGCTAGGAAGCTTCCTAAGACTTAACGACATTTCTGATGAGATTGGTGGTGGCATTAACTAATGTAATATTTTGATATCATATAATGAAAAGTGTCAAAATGTGGGAAGAGCTGCTTAAATCAGTGATCCGATATTTGCCAGATGACCAATGAATGCAGTTATGAATTCATGCGGGGTAAAAAAGATCCATTCAGCGTGCAGTGTAAAACTTTGCATTTGAACATGATAGAATTCAAAGTTTGTTGATACGGCTTCAGATACCACGCTGTCACTAACCTTCAAGAAACAGCCATTTCTTTAGTTCAGTGAAGCCTCCAAGACAAAAGCCCACAGTTATGGCGACAAACTGAAATGCAGCAGCAAATGGAAGACTGGACTCTGTTTTGCTGAGCAGACATGATTTACAAAACAAGCAATGCTGCTCTTGTTAAATTGCTTTTGTTGTAGAATATACAGTTATTATCAAGAAATGTGTTCTTGTTGTACACAATGGATATCTCAGTGCTGTTTTCAAGTGTAACAAACAGACTTCATATTCACAGCTTTAATTTTTGTTATATTAAGTCTCGATTAATATATGTCACATAAACAAGTATGGGAGCTCCGAGTCTCTTCCTGAGTGGGAAAGGCTCTGAGACCACAAATTTAGGAGAATTGTTCTAGAACAGACATTCTGAACTTACAGTGAGCGCAGAGGCCAAGATGGATGATGGCGACTCCTCCACTGTGTGACAATTGTGACTAGATCACCTCTCTACAAATCAATGCCCATTATTTACTTCCCTGTGACTTTGTGCTAAGAGGCATGGCTCCCTACCTTCACAGGAGAGCAGAGCTGCTGTTCTGCAGAGGGGAAGACAGGTGGCTGAGGCTCTGGCAGGAGTCAGCTGAGACAGGGGAGTGACTGGGGACACCTCTTGCCACCTCCACCCTGGGAGAGGTACATGGACTGAGGAGATGAGAGTCGAGAGGAGACTTGGTGCCTCTGTTCTGTCGCGCAAGGAGGCCTCCTAACCCCTTGGCTTTTCCCCCAGGGAGTTTGCCCGATGGAAAGTGAACAGCTTGGCTCTAGAAAGGAAAGACTTCTTCAGTTTGCCTTTGCCTCTCGCCCCAGAGTTTGTCCGCAACATCCGCCTCCTGGGAAGGAGACCCAACCTGCAACAGGTTACGGAAAACCTCATCAAAAAGTACGGCACTCATTTCTTACTTTCTGCCACTCTCGGAGGTAAGCAGTGTTTCCATGCCATCCCTAGCTGACTGGTGGCCAGGTGGTTGGATAGCTTTATGACCCATTGAATCCACTATCTTCCTGGCTCCTTTCTCTCTATTCCTGGCCTATTATTGCCTGAGAAGTATTTTAATTCTGGGACACTGGAGGACAGTGTATGATCTCGGCATCCAAATTCACCCCAGATCATTTTTATTTGGTTGTGATGTCCTCCTGAGGAGGGGGGTGAGGGGTAAGGGAGGTTGGGGGACTGACAGATGCCTACTAAGTAGGTACCAGCAGGGGGCGCTCCTAGTTCTGTGTTGGCTGAGCATCTAACCTTGAGGCTTCTCCGCTTCCTAATTTTCACTGTGGATACACCTATCAGATCTCTAGGCAAAGAAGTAGATGTTCCTTGGCTCACTGACTCCTACTTCCTCACTAAAAATTAGTAAGCAACCAAAGCACAATTCTGGCAATTTGGTGAATCTTCCCTTGGTGGAGAAGGCTGGGAGAGGAGGGAGTTACCCTCTAGCAATATGGGGCTGGGATCCAGGGTAGAATCCAAAGCTCTGAAGAGGCTGAGTCCTCTCCTCCCTGGGAAGAAGAAAGTAGGATTTATTATAACATTATCTCGGTGTGCAGTGGAACAAAGCAGCTCTCTCTCCCAGGGTTGAGGCCAGCTGCCTGCATGTGGTAGGTGGTAAATGTTTGATGGGAGGCAAAGCTTCAAAGCTTTTGCCCTTAACTGAGAAGCAGAAAGGACTGCGTGGTTTCTCATAAACAACTTGAGGGGAGAATTGTGTCTGCCCCCCTGGAGGCAGATTGCCTGGGACTCCGATCAATAGAGGGTGTTAAATGGAGGAGCTGAGGGCGAGGGAGTGAGATTTGGGGAGACTTTAAGAGCCAAGGAAAGGGGGCTTCCCTCGCAGTGAGGCCTGTGGTGATAGGCATGGTCCAAAGTGGCTCTGTAGGTAGTCAGGATGGGAAGATGTCCACTGCAGGCCGGGACCCCCTAATTGTCCACTCTGGCCAAGGGTTTCAGGTTCTTACCGATGAGGCATTCGGAGCCAAAGGACTTACCAGTGAATCCATGTTTTTGCTATAGGAGAAGAGTCCCTGACCATTTTTGTGGACAAGCGGAAACTAAGCAGAAAGGCTGACACCACAGGAGGTGTCCCCATAGTTGGGGGCAGTGGGAACAACTCTGCTGTGTCCCTGGAGACCCTACACCAGCTGGCAGCCTCCTACTTCATCGACAGAGAGAGCACACTGCGGAGGCTGCACCACATACAGATCGCTACTGGGGCCATTAAGGTAATGCCTGAGAGGCTGGAGTTGGGGAAACCAGGTCCTTAGCCAGTCCCCTGGGTCAGGCAGGCCAGAGTGAGCATTGGGAAAAAGCCAGCTCTCAGATGGAATCTCAGCCAATCTTCACATAGGGTTGGGTCTTCCATCCTTTGAGGAAGATCTCACCAACAGACTCCTTAAGATGATATGATTAGTAAAACAAGATCATTTCAAAGAGCCATCTAAAGAAGACAGTGGGGAAGAGACAGGGGAAAGGGAAGACAATGGGAGGGAGTTATGATCAAAATACGTTTTATACATGTATAAAAATTGTCAATAAGAGCTAGGTGTGGTCACGTATGCCTTTAATCCCAGCACTCGGGAGGCAGAGGTAGGAGGATCACCATGAGTTCAAGGTCACCCTGAGACTACAGAGTGAATTCCAGGTCAGCCTGGACTAGAGCGAGACCCTACCTTGAAAAACCCAAAAAAAATTGTCAATAAATAACCAATGAAAAGAAGAAAGAAAAGGCAGTTGTTATGCTATACATTTCCTGGAATGAGGGGATAGAGAGCTAGTATTTGTTCAATGGTGAGGAAGGACATTTTGAGTTTTATCGTTTGAGTCTGAGAGCTGAAAAATAAGAAACCAGAGGCAGGCATATGTGCCTTAGGAAGGGCATTTGCTGGGCATGGCCCCAGTGCCAAGGAAGGATGGAGAGCTGGGGCACAGTCATGAGAAGGATGACATGAGAGAAATAGCGGTGGGAATTGTTCATCCAGATCACCAGGACCTTGCTGACTAGCAGGATGGAGGGAAGGGTGGCGCTGGAGGCCAGCGCAGTGGCCACTACAGTGGGCTAGGTGTTACATGTCGGTGACTTGAGCAGAGCTTCTTGCACGTATGTCGTGAAATGTTGGCCGACTAAAACAGTGGTGGAGCCTGCGGGGTTAGATAATAGATTAGAAGAAAGAGAATAGTGTTGCCTTTACTGGAAAGAACAACCCTGGGAAGGGGTGCAGATCTGCAAGAAAGAAGTCAAGAGTTTGCTTTTAGATGTGAGCATGTTAACTTGATAGTCCTATTAGCCATTCATCAAAAGAAATCAAATAGACATATTCATTAGGATTTCCAGAGAAATATCACAATTAGAGATAGTGATCTGTCACAGAAATACATACACACATGCAGTTGGCATTTAGAACTGTGGGAAAGGATGAGAAGGGCCCATCGCCCGTGTGAGTGTAGTTAGTAAAGAAGGTCTGAGCTGGGTGTGGAGAACCTGATATTCAGAAATGGGAGGAAGAGGCAACCAAGAAGACCAGGGCAGAGCAGGGAGGTTGGAGAGACCTGGTATGGGATCATAAAGCCAGGCACAGAATGGGTTTCTCCAAAGAATTCATTGGCAACACTGTGCAACTCTGAGTGGTCACTGCAGTGAAGGACTTGACCTTTGGTTTGGTTATGCGGAGAGAACTGGCATTTCAGTGACACAAAGGCCCCAAATGGCTGGATGGAAAGGAGCCAAGACCCAGGAATTAGATGTAAGCAGAAAGGATGCTTTCGCTAGATAGGAAAACAGAACAGGTGATGACCGGAAGGCAAAGTGAGGTCCAGAAAGGTGACATTTTAGTTTTCAAGATGGAAGACACTCCAGCTTATTGGTCTGTAGAAAGAGACAGGGTGATGATCCAGGAGAGACAGGGGACCATCTCAGGAGCAAGGTCCTTGAGTGACAGGAGTTGACTTCATGTGGAGAGAACTCCTGTCACTCAATGAATGCCTGAAGACACCTTCTGTAGGATGGTTTGATGTGGTGGAGAAGTTTGTTTGTTCTCTTCTGATTGGTTCTATTTCCTCAACAAAGCAAGGAGAAATGTTCTTAGCTTAAAGGAAGAAGAAAAATTGTGGGTTTTTTAAAGTGTATGATAGGATCCCTCCAGAGAGTGGGAGGGAAGAATGGCAGCTGACTGGATAAATGTCCTGGTTTCCAGGGTGGTGCTAAGAGCCTGCATGAGACTCGTGGTCATATTACAGCTGGAGACAAGTCAGCATAGTTGTGGGTTTCCTCTGGAACATTCATCAGTTCATGGAACAGCAGGTATGGACCAGGTGGAGGTTGAAGTTAAGCTATGTATGCAGATAAGGTGAAAGGGAAAGACAAAGGAGTTAAGAGTCCACCAAAGAGGGATTATAGTGTTGGATCCAGTAATCCAAGTCACTCTAAGTCAGTCAAAGAGAGGAAAAGAGTTAGGCATGATAAAACAAAAATGTTCAGGTCCAAAGATTGAAAGTCTAATTGGTTATGTGATTTGTGGTGGAGAAGATACTAGAGGCAGTGTGATGATAGAGGGAATTCAGTTACCACAAACATCAGGATCTGAAGCATGAGCCTGGCTCTGGATGGTTGAGGTGGGATTAAATCATAATGTGAGGAGACAAGGTGAGACAGACAGGGATCTGAGAGACGGGGTTTTAGAGGATTCAGAAGGCAATAGGGAAGCTGGGGGCCAGGCTGTGGGAGCTGTAGTTCACTTTGCTTCTGGAAGTCCTCTGTGAGTGAAAGAAAGACCACAGCAGAGGGGAGAGTGGGCAACATGGATGCGTGATTCTGGCTTCCAAGGAGCAGGAGATGGTTAGACAGGAAGGAAGGAGACTCAGTGTAGGACCCACCTCACCTCTCTCTGTGCTCAGGAGTGTGAAGTGTGGATGAGAAGCAGCTACTGATAGAGGAAGCTTCAGGGAAAACCACCTTCTGTGGGACACTAAGTTATAGGTAGATCAAAACATGTGAAGTGGATTCCTAAGAAGAATTTCTAATTATGACACAGCATGGACACAGCATGACATCAAGGAGCATGGTGGACATTAATTAAAAAGAAGGGGTTAATTAGAAGGGGGACAGTGTCTGGAGGGAGTCTCTGGGAGATGAGAGTGGGTTTCCATTAACAGGAGGAAAGATACATTTCTGAAACTGGAATCCCAGACAGTTTAAGATGGTAAATAGAAACTATTCGTAGCCTGGAGAGGGCATCACCAAGAAAGGAAGACCTCTGTGCAATCCCCTTTCCTTCATCCCTTTGTGAGCTGTGTCACATTAGAGAAGAAACCAGAAAATGAGAAAATGAAATGCCCCAACCCAGAGGCCCCATTAATATTGCTTCCCATCCTTTTACCTGACCAACTTTACACTTTCAGCCCTCAATGACCTCATTTTCCTCATTCCAAAACTTAGATTCATTGATCCTTCAGTACCATTACTCCCTTGACTGTATCTGCCTCTTGCCCTTTGCCTCTTGATACTCATTCTGTTCTCCTCAACTTGTGCCCAAGTTTCCTACGGTATGGTTTCCTGTCTTTATTCTCAGCCATTCTCCTCGGTTGACCCTTATGCTGTTAGCATGGGTGTGAGTCATTGCATCATGTCATTTTCTGCCTCTAGACTATGCAGGGACAGAGCAAGCTAGTACCTGATGGGCACCAGTGAGTTGTGACAGAAAGAACAGGCATTGATCCAAGCCTTGAGCACCACCATTGCTTTGGTAGGACTTGAACAAATTAACCAACCTTCTCTGGACCTTTTTTCCCTCATCTCCAATTTGTTCAAGAATAAGAACAGTTTCAACCTAGAAGATTCTGTTTGATAAGGAAATGTATATGAAATGTAGTATAATTGCAACGGGTTGATTCCTCTTGTTAACAAAACTATAAGCTCATTGAAGATTTCTGCCTGGTGTCTTTCTAATTTCATTTCTAAACAGTCTTCATTCTCTGCCTCCACTCTTCTCCAACATTTAACTTCATACAACCCAATCATACCTCAATTCCAGTCATTTTTTAAATGCTCAGTGTTCTCATATCTCCATCCTGGTGCTTGCTTTTTGTGCTTGAGATGCTTGTCTCTGGTCTGTTGACCCTTGATAAATTCAGAAAGGTGACTCAGGAAGCTTTTCCTGGCTTCCAGCTTAGGTACATGCTCCTCTTCAATATTTCAAGCATATATTTACTTTGCAGGCTTATCATTTGAACAATGATTGCTAGCTAACAGGATTATTTCCACATGAGACAAGGAGGTCCTTATGGGAGAAACTGGGTTTCATCCAGCTTTTATTCCCTGGAAGACTAGAGCTTGCCACATTGTAGATAATGAATGGACAACTCATTGTCAAAAGATGAATGAACAGATGAATGAATGAATGAAGTCCCTGGATCTAGCATTTTCTATGTGGATCTTATTAACCTGCTTAATGTGCATGCAAATATCTGTGAATATATCCAGTTGAAAGAAACAGAAATCTAGTGAAGGTAATGTGAGGTAAAGATGGTTTATTAAGAGGACTCTGATGAACAGTATCTCAGGTCTCGGAGAACGGAACAGTAAATCCAGCCCACACACCTGAAGTTTGTTAAAGGGTGGTCATTCTTCTAAGTGACTCCGTGTTCTTGTTGGAATACATGTGTCTGGGGTGCCTTTCATGTCCTTTGAGATAAAGTCTTTCTTGTGTGCTGCTGCAAATGCCAGGCTGGCTGGCCTTTGGGATGCTCCTACTCAGCTTCCCATTGTCATTGATGTGCTGGTGTTATAGAGACATGGGCTTCTGTATCAAGCTGTATGTGGGTTCTGGAATCCCAACTCTGGCCTTCGTGCCTGTGTAGCAAGCACTTTTACCCAATGAGCCTTCTCCTCAGCCCTCTTCTTTCTTGTCTGTCAGTCAATGCCATCCTCATTCATCCCTGTATCCTCAGTTCCTGATTCTCTTAGGAATGTGCTTCATGGCTATTTATTATTGGGATTTGGTAATTATCAACAATTGTCCCCCTTTATATTTGTCCTCTCAACATCATAGCTTTCGGTTCTCCTGAGAAAACATATTTAGTTCAGAATTGATTTTTATCCCATACAAAAGTGGAGAACACAGAACCCCACAGGGGGTTACTGGACATATCTCTTAACTCTTTGGTGGTGGAGTAAGGCAGAGTTACTCATTCAAAGCCCCATCTTTTATAAAGCCTGTTAATGAGCACTCCCCAGGCTTAGAGCTGCAGCGCATCTCAAAGGAGGAGCCACTATCCTTGGAATCCTCCTTTTAGAATTCTCCAAGGACACATGGGATATTTGATGAACATTCAGCTTCCACTGGCTCACTGACCCGAGGTTTTCTCTGTCTTGGAATACTCTGCATAGGATACAATTCAAAAACTCATGAGTGAATAGATTGATTTCATATTTTCTCCCATCTCCACCCTCCCATGTCCTTAGTGGGAGGGATCTAGACTCCTGGTAGGATGTACATGATATATGCAAAGAAAATCTGTCAGAAGAAGGAGGAAAAGGCTGCATTAAGATCCATTCCATAGCTCTGCTCATGGGATGGGCTTGATCTGCAGGGTCCATGCTCACCAGGACTTAGAAATCTCCAGGAGGAGGACCGGTACCCTGGCACAGTCTGGCTAGCCAACAGTCTTTCCTCTGGGCAGTGGCACCTGCTATCTGGCTCCTCTACTGAACATGTCTTAGCTGGCCTCCAGCTCTCATTCCTCCATTACTAGGTTGGAGGCGTGTGGGGAGGGAGAAGGCTCTCTTTACCTGTTTTGCTTTCCTGAAAGAAAAGTGCTCCAGAATGTCTGCCTGTTTCTTGTTGCTCTAAGCAAATATGCATTTACTTTTTACTCTTCCTTAGCAACTTCTTTTCACTAACATGGAGAAACAGATGTCTTGTCCCCTCTGGTTTGTTTCACTGACACATTTCTAAGACCCCACTGAACATTACTCTTTCTTGCAAGGTTTGCCCTGATCAGCACACACTTTTATGGTAAGATTTGTCACATTACATTTCATCTGTTTACACGACTGTTTCCCTTCTCCCCACAACCACCGTGGCAGCAAGTCTTAAAGCAGTAGGGCCTCAGCAGCAAGCACATAGCTCCAGGTCCCTTTACAGCATCTGGCATGTGGCGAGATCCTCAATAAAATGCTTGAGAGGTGAAGGCAGGCTGCACAGTTCAGTAGGAAACAAACCTAGTGGAGCGAGAATACCGGGGATTGTGTTTCAGCCTTGCTGCTTGCTGTTTCTATGACCTCGAGGAGTCCTTGAACTCCATTTCTCTCCTCCATGACCTGAGTTCCCAACTATTTAACTATTTAGCTCACCTGCACACAAGAATTATAATCAGCTAATATGGCTATACTCATTTTAAAAACACTAAAATACCTCCATATGTGTTAACCCTTGTGCTATGCTCTAATTATCCAATGCCTCCCCTGACGCCTCCCGTCCTGCTCTTGATAACAACCAAGGGCAGATGTACCTGAGGAAGTCTCTAGAAACCTGCTGGGCAATAAGGCTAGCATCTATCCTACTTAATCAGTGAAATCTTAGTCTCCCTCATGCCCACAGGGCTGGGGTGACACCAAATGATACACTTCACAGGAAAACACTTAACTATAAAGAATCACATACATATGCATTCTGTCTGTGGTTTTCTGGAAGGGATGGGGCCACAAATGCCTAGTTTAAACTTACCTGTTTTTAGTCAAAGGATGTGGGAGGACTTGGTGGGAGGGTTTGAAATGCCCATGAGGTGCCTGAAGAAAAGAGTCCTCACAAAAGACCAGCAGGACCCCAGGCTGGCCCACAGGAGCATTTTCTCACAACACAACCTTAAAATTGACTTGGAATTCCTCACTGCAACAGCCTGGCCTTCACTTAGAAACCAAATTAAACACTTACACATACCATCAGCTGTGCCTATCCCAGACCTATCACTTAGAGCTTTTTCTCTGCTCTTAGAATTGCAGGTACACACACTTAGGGAAGGGGGAGGAGGAGGCCAGGCTCTCTGCAGTGATGGTTTGCACAATCTGGTATTATGGGAAATTGGATGTGCTAATGAACCTGAGATCCATCAGGGCTTTCTGAAGGCAGGATGGTCTCTGTCAACAGACCAATTAGCACACAATTATTTCTCCCTCCTGAAAGCTTAGCCGAGGCACTTTTTGAACGTGTGTGCTTGAGTGAACTGCACTTTCTGTTACCTCTGTGACTCTCTTCATAATCTCTGGGAGCTGTCTGCCTCTGTACAGAGAAAGCTGCAAAATTCTCTTGGCAGGCCCTTCAGAGACTGGGGTGTTCATTATTCCTGCCATCTAATCACATGCTGTTCACCCAAGTCAGTATCCGGCAATGACTGCAAGGGACCCTGTCTAGCTCCCCTCTTCCCATCTCCTCACCTTTGCAAGGAAGAGAGAGATGGTCTCAGAACAGACTAGTAATTAAAAGAACTATGACTTGGAGGTCTAATGAAAGCTGAGTGGGGTTGCCTTGTGAAGAACTGGCTTGGTGCAAGTCCCCTCCAAGGCCCCAATCAGGAAAGGATCATAGAATCAGAGTCTCTGTCTTTTCATTATTCCGATGCTTGTGCCACAATTAACAGAGGGAACTGATTCCTGCTTCTCAGCACCCACCTCCCTGAGTACCTGGTGTAACTGAGCTTTGGTACAGCAGAGAAAAAGGTCACAGAGTCTGAGGCAGCCTCAGCCTGCTGGAAAGGATGGTGGTGGGGAAAGCTGATGGCTAGTGCAGTGTCCAGAAAGAGGCAGGGACCTGGGAGAGGAAAGGAAGGCCCCGGGCCTCTCTCTTGGGCCACGGTCCTCTCCGCCTGGAGCTGGTTGGTGGAGAGAGTAGGTGGAAAGTCCACTGCCACCTGGTGACATCTGGGTGATCAGCTGACCTGGAGGTAAGTATAGGCCACCCTCCCAAATTCCAAACTCCACTATGGCACCCTTGGCAGTCAGATCAGCCCATTCACAGAGGGACAGGCTTCCCCAAAGTCATCAGACTAGTTCTTGGCTCTTTCTCTTTTTTTAGGAATTTTTATTTATTTTGTTAGCTCATTTATTAAACTTTTGAATGTGTATGTGTAGTGTGTGTGCATCTGCACATGTGTGTTTATACATGTGTAGATGCCAGAGGTCAACATTGAGTGCCTTGTTCATTCATTCTCCACCTAATTTTTTGAGATAGTGTCTTTCACTGAACCTGGAGCTTACTAATTTGGATAGACTGACTGGCCAGCAAGCCCTAGGGATCCTCCTAGTGTTGGTCTCCACACCTTGCCATTTCTGGGATTACAGGCACTGTGCCTGGCTTTTACATGGTGCTGGGGGTCTGAACTCAGATCCTCATGGTGCATGGAAAGCACTTTACTGACTGAGTCATCTCCCCAGCCCTTTACAGGGAAATTTCTAGAAAGAGAAGACTTGGCCTTGAATTAAACTTGGTTCTCACTCTCTTCCAAATCTAGGCCCTTCAATAGGAAGTATGCGATACCTGGTGTCCACATATGGTGAGAGGCTAACCTCTGCAGATGTTCCAACTCCCTGGGATTAGAGAACCATTTCCATTGGTCTGCAAGGTCCTCACTTGCAGAGGCTGTCATATTCAACTGGGAGTTGGTACTAATTTAAAAATTGTTAAATAAACCAACAAATGAATAAAATAACAAGAGAACACATTGAATGTATCCGATCCTTGTAGATTTAGTAGGTGTATGACCTTGAATAAATTATGATGTAAGAATAAAGCTATTGAGTACTGATCAGTATAATTTGTAAGACATTATCTTGAAAGAAAGAAGAAAGAAAGGAAAGAAAGAAAGAAAAAGAGAAAGAAAGAAAAAGAGAAAGAAAGGAAGGAAGGAAAGAAGAAGGAAGGAAGGAAGGAAGGAAGAAAGAAAGAAAAGAAGGAAGGAAAGAAAGAAAGAAGGAAAGGAAGGAATGAAGGAAGGAAAGAAGGAAGGAAGGAACAGAAAGATAAGAAAGAAACAGGTTCTTTCTGCTACCAGCTTGGCCACTCAACCCTCTGGACCATGGTTTTCATTCAGGAGAGTGGGAATCATGGTACTACTTGTCCCTGAGAATTCCTGGAAAGTGTCCACAGGATGGAAAACTGGAGGGTCTTTTCTGCTCCCCATGTGGTCTTGGTCCTGGTCTTCGCCCGGGGGGGGGGGCTTCCTGCTTCTCAGAACTGTCCACTGCTGCCCCTCAGTCTTTCTCTCTCCATGTTCCTTGCACTCCAACTCCCTCTCAACACCAACTTACAGCTCAGCTTCTCCATAAACCCTTCTGAGACTTCCTTAAGCTCCACAGAGCACTCCTGCCTCTTCTACTCTGTGTTTAGTATCATCCTATCTCTCTGGATGTGCTTTTGTCTTAGAAAGACAGAATGTCCTCTATGATGTCCCTGGCACATTGACCTGCACCCAGACTTCTGAGCCAGTGTGTTGTAGGTCCTGTTGCCCCTTCTTTTTCTTCTCAACGTTTCCCCTAATTTCTCTGCCTGCTCACTTTCCACTTACCCCGAAGGACCAGCTCAGGTCCACTGCGACTTTTCTCATCTGCTTAGAGGTGTGCTTACTCTCCTTCATGCTCCTCGGGACACATTCTTCACCACCTTGGACCCTGAAGGCCACCTCCCACTGAAAAGGTCTAAACCATATTATTTACACAAACTGTAACTCATTGCATATCTATGATATGCCGATACTGTATCACATGCTATTGACATTATGGAAAGAAAAATACATATGAGCTTACCTTTGTGGAGACCAGACATGAATCAAATATTCCCAGGAAAGAATATAAAACTGCAACTCGTGTTCCTCCTGCAAAGCTGAGGTGCCGGCAGCTACAAGAGGAGGTCGGTCATGTCTGGTAGAACTCCAAGAAAACTCCAGATAGACACTCTATGAATGTTTGATGAATTGTGGGGAATTGAGCAGTGGCTGCTCAATAAATACTCACTGATTGGTTGATTGATTGTTGGCAAAGACTTTGGAGATCCTGAGAAGAAAGGGCCTCGGGTCCCCATCATTCTTATTACATAATTATTTCAGTGCATTTAAAGCTCCCCATTTTTCATCTTGTACTTTAAACATCAGGGAAAACTGATGGGCCAACTTTATAATATTTTAAAATGACTCAATGGTGTTGTGGAATCTTACATGGTTATAAGAGTTTATGTATATTTAATACACTTATTAAAATATGCAATAAGCCCATGGCTGATTTTCTCTAAGGACATCTCAGTGCCGAGGTGGGACTTAAATGTTTAATACTAATAATAACACTCATAACTCATATTTCTCTAGCACTTTTAATCTTCAGGAATCTCAAGAGCGGTGAATGCCATATCAAGGAATGCAGCTGGGCTCACACACAGGCTCACAGGGGCCTCACCCTTCCTTTAGAAGAGGAGGAGTCACCCAGTATTGAAGATTTCACTCCTTCTCCAACTTCCTCTTCTTATGTTGAATTTTATCCTCCTAGATATAAACTTGCTTTGGGTTTCTCAATGGCTCTCACTTATGTACATTATTGTGGGGATTCACTGACTTGGGGACCAGAATTTCTGGGGTAGGCAAAGAAGGGTGCCATGCCTTCAGATGGTCATGGCTAGGGCATGGAACCCCAAGTAGACAGACAGAGGGGAAAGGCAAATCGAGATATTTTTCTTGTTTTCGAATTCCATATCTGGCCTCTTCTTCTCTAGGTCACAGAGACCAGGACCGGTCCCCTGGGCTGCAGCAACTATGACAATCTGGACTCAGTCAGCTCTGTCCTGGTGCAGAGTCCTGAGAACAAAGTACAGCTACTGGGTAAGCAGCTCCATGATGGAAGACCTCCATCATCAAAGAACAAGGGAAGGTCCTACCTTCCCATTCCATCAAGTCCTTCTTAAGACAAGAACAGCTACCACAAGTTCCAGGAGCTGCATTAGTAACTTCCTTTCTCTCTCTCTCTCTCTCTCTCTCTCTCTCTCTCTCTCTCTCTCTCTCTCTCTGTGTGTGTGTGTGTGTGAGAGAGAGAGAGAGAGAGAGAGAGAGAGAATTGTTGATGGTTTACCTACACCCAAGATGCATTGCTCTTGCACTTGATACTTAAATCTTCCCATTGCATATTCCTTCTCCAAACCTCTGTCATTACCCAATAGAGATCAGCACATAGAACATTGTAAGCCTCGACCTGGTTCAATGATCATTTTGGCACACCATAGCTCTCTGCTTTGTCCACTTGTTGAGGGATCTGTGGTCTTTGCAAAATGGTTATGAGATCTCTGATTCTAGCTCAAACTTTGGGACCATGGGTTATTGTAGCCACAACCAGTCCTTGTTTCTTCTATTAGTCTGTGGTCTTTCATGGGTGCATTAAGCCAGGGATGAATTTGAGAGAAATGGGAAGGAGGAAAAGGAAAGTACTTTGGACTGGAGACAGAATGAGTGAAACTGGGAATGGAAAAGGCAGAGACTTACTAGGTCTTACTAGTGTCCAGCAGTCTATGCCCCAATCATCTTAAAGGGAGTATGCGAACTTGGTAGGAAAAGTTCACTTTTCTTAAAGCTTAACTGAACAGGACTGTTTAAGATATTACCATCCCAGCATTATAAAATCGATAGCCCTCACCAAGGATTTACATTTACAAATTCCTGATTTGAGCAATTTGAGCCTGATGCAAGCCAGCATTGTTTCAGGAATCAAGAAAACAGAAGAGTAAAAGACTTACTTAAAGCTACCTAACGCAATTAGCATCTCTCTTCTATGTCTCTCTATGAGCTGGCGTTGTATCTGGAAATTAGCAATGAGTGAAGTTCAAACTGCCTGGTGGTTCATTTGGAATAGTTTATGCCACTTAATTTTATAGCCCATCGCTCATGCAGACATTGCTCAGGGCACTTATTTTATAGCAATGGGAAATGTTCTGGTGAGGAGGAGGAGGGGGTCACTGGGGAGATGGAAGGAAAGTACTTGGAGGAGGTACTGAAAGCAAGCATGTGGAGAGAGCGGATGAGGAGGACTGTCAAGTGCCCTGGTGGGCACAGCATCAAGAAAGGAAAATTTGTAGCAGTTCAGAATAGGAGATAGACCTCAAGCAAGCACAGAAAGCATCCCCAGCTGCTGACAATGTTAAGTTATAGTTGGGGCTGCTGAGACAGGGCTATACACTTGGAGCACTTTGATTTCCTGCCAAGGACAAAGTCAAAATGTGGAAATTTTAGAGTTAGCTCCTTTTGAGAAAAGGGGCTCATCAAAGTCAGCGGTCCTTCTACTCCTCACGCTCCTGGTATCCCTACAGAGGGAGCTCTTGGAGGTCTGATCTTGAACATGACTCACCCTGTGTCCAAAGACATGTCTACCCATTCATTCTTTGGTAAGCTTCCAACAGCTACCTTCTGGTGATTTGTAGCCAATCCAGAGGATGTTCTACTATAGGTAAACTGATATCCATCCTAAGTGGATGAGAAAACTGAAGCTCGAGGTACTTGAATGCATTCAATCCAAGAGCAGGGGAGGCCAATTGAAAGAGCTAAAAGCCATTTATATCTATTCAAGCCTGCCAATTCTTGGACACTGACCACTACCCTACTTCAAGCCTCCATAAGAGTTAAATCATATTGAGATGGACAGCTATTCCTAAGTATGTGGTGTGACCTTATGGGACAAGAGCAAGGACCGATGCCAGTGCTGTGAATGCAATAGGACACTGTGGTGTTTTGGCTTGGATTACCTCATTTTTAGAAACCTCAATGTAAAGCCAGGTTTGGTGTCAGGTATCTATAATCCCAATACTTAGAGGAGCAGAGGTAGGAAGATCAGTATTTCAAGGCCAGCCTGAACTCCAGGAGACTCTGACTAAAACAAACAGACACACAAACAAACCCCCTCCCCTCAGAAAAAATCTCAAGAAAACTGTGAGAATTACTCACAATCCTATCTATAAGCATACAGTACTTGGTATAGTCCTTGGCCACTGTCTAACTATAATGCCTGTCCCGTTTCCTAAACAGGGCAGCCTCTTCAGTTGCTCAAGCTGAAATGGGAGGTCCAAGAAGGCTAGCATTCAATCATGTCCTGCCATGCCTTCTGCTCATTTCATTAAAGTAAAAGCAGGATGGCTATTGGAGGAAGAGCCAGCTCATCAAGCCCCGATTCCTCCCTCATGAGGGCTGTAAGCTCTTCTTTCATCTGAAACGTCTTTCTGTTTCTCTCCTAGAAATGCTGATGTGTAGCCAATAAGCCTGTTCTTATGATATGCACGCTCTCAATTTGGCTGATGTGAAGAGTTCGGCTAAGCCTTGGGCTTTGATGTTCCTCATCTGCACTTTCAGATTCTACCCCCATCTGTCACTGAGGCAGGGATAGCCCGGTCTCCCAACAAGCTCAGCAAGATCAGGCCCTAGGGTGACCATGTTCCAGCCTAGTCAGCAAAACCACAGCTGAGATTCCTACAGCCTTGGGTGAGGGAAACAGTCCCCACTAGTTCTGCTCAGTGATTCCTTGATTCATGTGCTCCCCAGGCCTGCAGGTGCTGCTGCCTGAACACCTGCGTGAACGTTTTGTGGCTGCGGCACTCAGCTACATCACATGCAGCTCGGAGGGTGAGCTGGTCTGCAAGGAGAATGACTGCTGGTGCAAGTGCAGCCCCACTTTCCCAGAATGCAACTGTCCTGACGCTGACATTCAGGCCATGGAAGACAGCTTGCTGCAGATCCAGGACTCCTGGGCCACTTACAACCAACAGTTTGAAGAGTCAGGTGAGCAGCCAGCTGGCCTAGAATTCCTGTATGCTAAAGAGAGGTAGCAGTGAGCTGCCAAGGCAAGAGGAGGGGAAATTTAGCTACTCAGACATGTACCATCTCTGTGAACTTCTAGGAAAGGAAGGTTATATCACCACCAAGAATCTCATGTCTTGTGGGTTTTTTCTTTATGTAAATGGGCATAGTGCCTGAAAAGTATGTCTTAAGGACTTAATAAGCTAAGATAAATATCACTAAGAGCATAGATCTTATCTTTGTTGCTTACAGCTGGCTCACAGTACCTAGAAGAAAGCTTGCACTTGATATTTGCTGAATAAATGAAGTAGGCAGAATGGCTCTAGTTGGCACCCAGTAGAAGAAGCTAATTGTTGTCTTTGCTGATAACTAATATCAATGCTGTCTTAAGATGTAGATTCTCCTTGTATTTTATTATAACTAATGCATAAAAGGGAATGCCATCATGGAGTCAATGGCTTTATCTAATAACTTATGATACTGAGCATATTGTTGTGTTAATATATATAATTTTAAGCCAATAAAAACATTTAAAAATGAAAAAAAGATGTAGATTCTGAGAAATCAGTCTTGCCTCCTTACCCAGCTTTAGTACCATAGGTTAAACATATCTCAATGCAATGTGATAATAATAGGTTGATGTAAGCTGCTAAAAGAATATCATACTGCTGGTCCCCAACCCCAGGGTTCGATTTAGCAGTGGTAAGATATGTTCCAGAACATGACTTCAAGCTTTCTCCACTGAGAGTTACTGCTAAAGAGTAAACGAGGGCTGCCTAAACTTCCACCAGGAGATTGGTGGGTGGTTATAGTTCCCATGTAAAAGTAGAATAGAGAACAGATGATGAAGACCTCAGCATGACTTCAGAAAACAGTGTTGCCCAGGAAGCTAAGAGAACTCAGACTTGGCACTTGGAGCCAGAAAGCACATTGTTTCTAAATTAGCCACAGGACAGAAGAAAGAGCTGAAGGAAAGAAAAGAACCAGAGGGTAGGGTGTGAAGGCTTAGGAATTAAAATCTTTTTAAGATTTCAAGGATGGGCACTGCACCTTCTCTGTGCCTACATTTTACTTGGCGCATACTCACTTCTTTCATCTGGGAATCCTGGGATTATTGAAGACAGTTGGCCTGAGACAGTGTTATGGGTGACTTGTGAGCAGCTATAAAGGGAGAAAGGGTTGCATCCCAAGGTTAATAGCAAAAACTTGACTTCCTTTGGTGACTAAGGTCTGTTGTGAAATTCAGAAATATACTGGAATAGGAAGGATAAAAAAATCCCGAAGGCTTATTTTATGATATATTAATTATTTCTCAATAAAGCTATTAATAATATAAAATGGACACAAGTGGATGTGAGGCCTTCTGTCTGGGAAGTGATTTTCTGGAAACCATCAACCTGCCCTCCCAGGACTCTGAATAGCTTTCTTCCACTCAGCTCCTGTGTTCTTGCCCACAGAAGAGTTCCAGGCCTTGTTGAAAAGGCTGCCCAGTGACCGGTTTCTGAACTCCACAGCCATTTCCCAGTTCTGGGCCATGGACACTAACCTTCAGCACCGCTACCAGCAGCTTGGAGCCAGCTTGAAGGTACTGTTCAAGAAGACACATAGGATTGTCCGCAGGCTCTTCAATCTTTGCAAGCGTTGCCATCGACAGCCTCGCTTCCGCCTGCCCAAGGAGAGGTGAGCACCCAGGCTCCAGAGCCAGGCCCCACCTCTCTGACAGTGTATATGGGATGATGATTTGCCCAATATGGAGGGTCAGTGGTGACAGTCTTTCTGATTCCCAGCATCCCCATCTGCTCATGTCTCAGTCTCTGTTGTCAGCTGTGTCTGAAGTGAGAAAGAAAAAGCAGAGTCTTCTACTACTTGAATATAAAGTATAGTAGATTCAAAAACTACTCCAGTAGCACGCTCATTCTCGCTCACTCATTTCCATGTTAATACATCTTCTAGGAAAGAAAGGGGTGGACTTCAAGCTGATAAACCAATCCCTATGATGAGACACACTTTGGATTGTCTCAAACAGGTGATTCTGCTCTGAGCCATTGGAAGAAAGAAAACACAGACCCAAACCTTCTTGAGAACAGAGTGAGGCTGCACTATTCTAGGAACTCATCATTCACTCATGCATGCAGGCAGGCATTAAACAATTTTTAAATCATGTCTAAATTCCATACCTTGCTGCTTAACTACATAAGGTAGTATTGACTAGATAAGATTTATCAAACATACACGAACATAGAAATTTAAAAATTCTAACTCTGTGACAACTACTTAAATCTATGGTGGCCAACTGCCTGCTGTGGATTAAATAAAAACAAAATAGTGTGACAGTAACTAGAGTGGGTTTCTTGAGGACATTTGGAAAGACTTCTTTGAAGATATAACTAAGTGCTGAAATCCAAAGTTTGAATGAGTTATGCAAAATGCCACATATTGGTATAAGAAAGATAACCTAGAGAACGAAAAAGAAACAGACCTTGAAGTGGGGATAGAATTTAAGGTGTTTGGAGATCCATCTTATGGGAAAAGCTGAAAACTTAGATTTGAGAACCAGAGATGTTGTAGATCCTCCACTTTTGACAGGAAATGAAATATTATTTGGATGAAATTAGCCTGACTGTCTCCAGGACAAGTCTGATGGAAAATATTTCAGGCTGATCCTCAGACGCAGAGCTCCAGCTTCACTCAGTCAGTCCAAAGTGAACGGTAGGGTTTCCATCATTCAGAGAACTTGGGGCTTTTGACCTCCCTGCTATTCTTTGATTCATGCTTCATCTTTATCTCCCCTCTTCGAGGTCCCTGTCCTACTGGTGGAACCGAATCCAGTCGTTCCTCTACTGTGGAGAAAGCACCTTGCCTGGCACTTTCTTGGAACAAAGCCACAGCTGCACCTGCCCCTATGACCAGTCTGCCTGCCAGGGCCCCATCCCATGTGCCTTGGGGGAAGGCTCTGCGTGTGCACACTGTGCTTCAGACAATGGCACACGTTGCGGGAGCTGTAACCCTGGTTATGTTCTGGCTCAAGGGCTGTGCCGACCAGAGGTGGCCGAGTCCCTGGAGAACTTTCTAGGGCTGGAGACAGATCTGCAGGACCTGGAGCTGAAATACCTCCTGCAGAAGCGGGATAGTCGCATCGAGGTCCACTCCATCTTCATCAGTAATGACATGCGCCTGGGCAGCTGGTTTGACCCTTCCTGGAGGAAGCGAATGCTGCTCACCCTGAAGAGCAACAAGTATAAGCCTGGGCTGGTGCATGTGATGTTGGCTTTGTCCCTGCAGATCTGCCTCACTAAGAACAGCACTCTGGAACCAGTCATGGCCATCTACGTCAACCCCTTTGGGGGTAGCCACTCTGAGAGCTGGTTCATGCCCGTAAATGAGGGCAACTTCCCTGACTGGGAAAGGACTAACGTGGATGCAGCTGCCCAGTGCCAAAACTGGACGATCACTTTGGGAAACAGGTGGAAGACATTCTTTGAGACAGTCCATGTTTACCTACGGAGCCGAATCAAGTCCCTGGACGACAGCTCCAATGAGACAGTCTACTATGAGCCCCTGGAGATGACTGACCCCTCCAAGAATTTAGGCTACATGAAAATCAACACCTTGCAGGTTTTTGGTTATAGCCTGCCCTTTGACCCAGATGCTATCCGGGACTTAATTCTTCAGTTGGACTATCCGTATACTCAAGGTTCCCAGGACTCTGCACTCTTGCAGCTCATTGAACTTAGGGACCGGGTAAACCAGCTTTCGCCCCCGGGGAAAGTCCGGCTTGACCTTTTCTCCTGTTTGCTCCGGCACAGGCTCAAGCTGGCCAACAACGAGGTGGGCAGGATCCAGTCCTCCCTGAGAGCTTTCAATTCTAAGCTGCCAAATCCTGTGGAGTATGAGACGGGCAAACTTTGTAGCTAATGGGGGATGGAAGACTCCAGTGCTGGTCAGAGGGTTGATCCACACAGCTAGGGTGCAGAGATAATCCAAGCCCTCACCTTAGTGCCAACAGGGTGCTTCCCATGAGACTTTCAGCACCTGAGAGATGGGAGCTCACGGCTTGGACTAAAGCAGGCGAGAGACAATGATTCAGCCATTGCACACGTACACACACACACACACACACACACACACACACACACACACACACACGGGAGGTTGCAGCTCAGAAACCTCAGATCTGTAAGTTGGTGCTTTCTAAAATAAATGCATTTGAAAGAAAGGAGCTGAGGAAGAGACCAAGGAAAAGAACCAGCCAAATCATGGAAGAAAGATGTTTCAAAGTGATTCTCTGTCCTCTAAGATAGTGAGTGAGTGAGGAGAAAACAGGAGGGATGGGACGTCTTCCCCCTCTGCGGAGTCAGTTTTGTATTCTTTTTACCCAGATTTCTTAAAATGTCATTTCGTGACTCCCTACATTGGTTCGTACTTTTTGTACCCTGACTCCATGTGCCCTGGAGACCGCTGCTCCAGGAGCCACACTTCCATAGTTGGGAAGTGTACTAAGTGCTACCATCAGAGGAACCGATGTCAAGGGCCAATGGTGGTCACCTTGCTCGCTCCCTCACTTCTCCCTCCTGCCAGCCCCTTGCTCCCTTGACCTCCCTAGTTTCAGGATCTTGACTCATTCCAAGTCCCCCTCACGGTTCATCCAGAGTCTTCTTCCCACAGCCCCTGTTCTATCCAAGAAAGCATCTTCATCAAGTTAGAGAGAGACAATGTATAGGGAAATGATCTTTAAAAAAAAAAACAAATATTTATTTTGTGATTGTTTTCCTTGTCAATCTGCTCCAGTCACATGAACATCTAAGTAAATTTTTACCTCGTTTAGCAGATTTTAAAGGCCTGTTGGGGTGGGGGAGTGAGAAGAGAGAAACAATATAATTCCTTGAGTTGCCTGAATTATTTTCATTGTCTTGTGTGTGACAGAGGAGTGGTCATGGGCGAGGGACATTTGCTGTGTGGGAAGCCGGTTGACTAGCACACACATGAGGTAATAAATAGATGTGCTGACTTAGATGTGAGGTATGTGTGTGAGGAGAGAAACAGACATTCCAATTAAGTGAAAAGTGAGGCAGAATTGTCTTAGACATTTATCTTACTATGCCAAACCCTTCTTCCAAATATGAGGACTAACACTGATCATATCACCAGGTTATCCTATTATCAGAGCAAAAGTCTGGAAGTTCTCACACGGAAACCACAGACTTTGTTCTGTGCTCATGGGAGCTCCTCACTGTTAGTGCTACTGTGGATATCAGATACCAACATGATGGTATCTGTGGTCAATATTTTATGGCCCAGGGCCACATTTTGAGGAAAGTGGGAAAGATACTAATGAATTAGTGTTTTCCTCTGCTGTATTGTACACTTTATCAGCCTAAAAAGGAACTCTGATACAAACTCTTAGTGCCTTCTTCCAGCAGCTATAAGAATCGCCCTATCTATAAACACCACATCACTCGGAGAACCACTCTGCCTACACACCACATGGTCCAAGTGCAACCTAGGAATGACAACCCTATTTTGATTCAAGAAAAAGTCACCACAGAAATAGTATCTCATCCCTAACTGTGGTACATCCAGTTGATAGAAAAATAAACTGGGAATCAATGATAAGATGGTCATGTCTTCCCAAGGATCCTTTATGTTTACTGTTGCATAGAAGAATTTGGTATCATATTTAATCCGTTGTGTATTTTAAAATTACATAGATACCTCTCTCCCCATCCCAAAGCTAACAAACTAACTAATAAATAAATAGATTTTAAATTACATCAACACAAAATCCTTAGTAGATAGGTAGCCTAGGACATTTCTTCCCAACACTTCTTAAGGCTTTTAGGGTAGAAATCCAGAGTGATGGGATAATTAAGGGGTGAACACAGCTAAAGGCTGTCTCTTTTCTAGTTTGTGTTGTAGCTGCCTTGGGGGAGTTAATGCCAAGCTCCCCAACTTTGGGAAATAGAAGTATCAGCTGACATCTTCATCAACATGAGTGCCGAGATGTGTCGGAGGAAGGCACTTCTGGTGGGAAGAGGATTGCAAATGGCAGGCAGGGAGGCTTTGATGCGTTCCAGTGATAGACTTTAAGAAGTGTGAGGCAGACACTAGAGCCTGATTTTAGCACTCCAAATGATCGTGTCTACATACTGTAGGAGTGGGTGGACAGAAACTTTCACGCATGAATTACAGGCACACTTTTTAATATGGCAAATTGTCAACTGCTCCACACAGCAGTAGTCAGAGTGAGAAGAGGGGAAGTGGGGATGTCCTGGGCACATTATCAGTGTGGACTGTCCTGTGCACAGCATCATCACTGTGCAGCCTTAGTGGTGTGGGCATGATGGTCCCAGTGAAAATTAATCCACACATTCCACCTGAACCAGTCCCACAACTATACTGAGGCCTGGGAAAATGGAACCATTTTCCCCTGCAGCAGAGACCAGCCCGAGGTGGGAGAAGCACACCTACATGGCTCCAAGCAAGGATACCACTTCTTATTTCAGGGATGAAGGCTGTCTGAGAGTCCTGATAGTGTGAGGTACAATGGATTTAACAATTTTACATCACTGTAAGAAATTTTCCTTCCTTTCCTGTTGAGTGGTTTAAACTCTTAAGGTAAGTGCATCAACTCCATGTGAAAGTACTACCGTACCCTTTTGAACTCAGATACAAGTAACATTTAGAGAGTCCTAAACAAACATTTTTTATTACACGAGAAGACATGTTCATATTTTTCCTACTCATCTTCTGGGATGGCTGTCTTACTCATCTGCTCTGGAATTATTATGGGGTGTCTGATGTAGAAGAGCTCAGATCAGAGTAGACCAAAGACTTAATTTCTAGAAGACAGAAAGAGGAAATGGGAAATCATAGGAGGGTGAGACCCCTTAAGAGGGATTTTAAAGGCTTGAATCCATTAGTTCAGCACAGAGTTTCTCATAACAGCAGGCTGAGAAACTCTATGAGAGGAAAAGCTGCTCACAATCGGGAATTTCACCTGTAAAGTCTGTGATAATCAAGAGATGTGAGCCATCTATTCTCAGATACAAATGCAAATAAAGAATCATCGGTAATTAGTACGGGGTTGTCAGTGTTGGTGAACTCATTGTGGAAGTAACAGCTAACTTGCAATTCAGTTACCACCATGCATTGGCTGATAACAAACAGGAATTTGAGCCTTAATTGTAACCCCAAAAAATGAATACATCAAGTGCTAATCTTCTCTAATGCTTGAGGTTAATGCCTCTAATACTAAATAATATATTTAATACCTGCTACTAATAATATAATGCTATATTCTGTAAGCATACTCATGGCTCAATAGTCTCCCAACATAAATGAACCCACAGCATTGAGTATAAAAATGATCTAGTTCCTATTCTTGGCTCTTTTTCAAAAATGTGGAAAGTGTGGTCATGATAGAAAGAGCTGCCTTCAGAGTAGAAAGAATATCCTGACATCATGATGTCCTGCCTCAAAATTGTCTCCACCAAAGTCTGTGATTTCATTACCTATGGCTGTTCTGCATTTCAGAGAAGTCTTCTTTTGCCAGTATATTATGTATGAAAACTAACATATTCTTTGGAAGAAATGAGTCTTACAAATTAAACCCAGTGGCAAAATAGAGAAGTAGATATTTTTGGGTAGGAAGGGTTGAGAGGCCAGGCAACCTAATCCATTCATTCCTGACATAAAGACAAAGAGATTAAAACCTGTGGAGAGCAGAGAGCCTGCTCAAGGTTGTATCTATCAGCAGAGCTAGGGACGGATGTCTCATCAGTTTCCTTCTCCACCTCCCTTTGCAGTAAGTGATAATAGTGTCCTAGGGCAAGAGAGTTCTGGCTGAAGACTTAGGAGTGTGGGGAGAGAGAAGGCAAAGCAATTTTCCAGAAGGAAGAAGACAACTAAGAGATAGGAGTAGCTGACTAGCTTTTCCTGTGAGTGGCTCTAGATAAATAGTAACAGCTACTGTAACAGGTGAACTAAAAAAGTCCCCAGGAGAATCTAAACAGAGTAGACATGTTTCTGTTTAGGCTGGAGACAGAGCCTCACCTTGCTTGTCTGTGCATGACCCTGTCAGCTCACAGGATTTTTTAAAATTCCAACATCCTGCCAATAATTTCTTGATACTGATATTTTTATAACCCACCTGCCACAGATTTTGAATATCATTAAAGCCTCCTGATTTCTTCAAAAGTAAAAAATGCTTTCTTGTGAAGGCTTAGAGATGTTGGGTACTTCTAGTAGCCAAAGGCTCCAGGTTGTCATTGTAGTCTAGATCAGAGGCAGTGATAAGAATAGTTGATACTCTGCTGAGAATCCTGTCCATTCTCCCAGAATACACAACACAAAAAAAGATCACCAATGCAGTCGCATCAGCTCTGACACAATGATGGCCTGTACTCCTGGCAGAACATCCTTCTCTCTAGAATAGGCATTGGGCAGGAAGGATAGGCTAGAAATGTTAGGTAATCTCAAAGAACTAAACATACCCCTGTCTTCTGGATTTTTCTTTTGGTTCTGCCACCAGTCAGCTCTATGATTAGAAATCTTTCTACTTTTCTAGGCTTCAGTTTGTTCCCATGTGGAAGAGAGAGTGCTGAGAGTTCTTCTAATTTGTCTTTTCCTATAAAAAGCAATGTGTCACAGGAGGCTGTAGACCAGAAAGTCATACTGATCAAGACATGCATGTTATAACCATAGGTACAGTTTAAGGGACATGAAATCTTTAGTTTATCTGTAACTCAACAGCTTCATCTCTACTTCCTTAAATTTGCTTTTACTTTCTCGTTCTGAGCATTCAGCTCCCCACATTCTTTCACTCCATCCTTGCTGACTTACAGAATCTAAGTGCCCCTCACTAAAATGCAATATCATTGCCTTTCTGTGTTAAAATGCTAAATGTAGAATAGTTAAAGCTGTACATAAAGTGTTTCCCAGGTAATAGGTATATGGGATAGTGTGTGGTGCTTAAATAGATAAGAATGGTTCATTCTCTATTAGAGATATACAAGGCATTGAGAGAGTAAAACATCGAAAACACTTGACAGACACTGATGACATTTATTGTAAATGTTTAAATAACTAAGGGAGTGTGACTCCAGGTTTCTATGTTTATATCTCCAGGATGGAGAAAACCTGACACATAAACATCTGTTCCCATCTGAGAAAGCAGAAAAGAGCAGCAGCAGCAGAACCCCAGTGAAGGGACCACACTTTGAGGGAAGGCTTCTCCAAAGCATATCTCTTCTCCCCCTTCTATATTCAGAACCTTAAGACAGAGGCCTCCCAGGAAGTATACTAGCTAAGAAAACAATGGGTCACACAGAGGCACGAACCTTGCTAATGAAAATCTTGCTCTTCTGGTCTTAATGTCTTCACTATTTAAGAGATGGATGCATGGCATATATCAGTTTGGAATGTAGAGAAAAGAAAGAAAATTTAACTCCACAAAAATTCTAAGGTCTCTAAGCTGACTTACTTATGGATGTGTGTTTATAGATAAGCAGTTCCACAGACTGGCTGGATTATGCTGGCTGAGTAAAGGTCTTTTTGACTAAGTTTACCAGCGTAGATCAGGAGAGGGGTAGGGAGTACCTGTCACTCCATGGAAACATGCATCAGATGAGATGATTAAACTTACAGTAGCAACGTATAAGCACCCAGAGGTCCCAACTTTAGACTCCACCACATGAACCCCAGACACTTCATCTATGAAACGAAGTGAATTATTTTCATTTTCAGCTCTGTCCTTCTCTGCTCCATCCTGTGTGATTACCGCCCTTGCATCATTAATAGAAACAACTGGCGAGATTTATGAAGGGTCGTTCTTCCAAGGATCTCAGGACTTGGAAGCATGAATCAATCAAAATTATTTATTGAGCGTTTTCAACTAGGAGCTGTGGGAAATAAAGCAAACATGGATTTAGTATGTATGCTTCCTCAATTCAAAAGGTCTGCAGATGACTCAGAAAATGAAAACTCAGGGAGAGGGGAGCTCCGCAGGTCCATGAAAGTAGAAACAGGGCTCATGGTGCTTTCTGGAGTCTGGCTACTTTGGTTTCATTCCCTTTCTGCCACACAAAAGTGTGAGATGTCATTTATTTTCTTTCAGCCTCAGTCATGGACACGTAAATAATAGCAGCGTGTGTACATAGGACGTCATGATGATCAACTGAGACAAAACAAAAGGCAAAGCTCATGGCACATATCCAACAAGTATGGGTTGTTTTTATTGTGTTAGATGGTGTCTGTGTTTGAGAGGAAGGGAATGGAGGGAAGGGAAGAAAAGGAAAGGAAAGGGAACAGGCCTGTTACTCATTCGCTGAAGCAAGCTTCATCCTGGAAACAAAAAGGAATTTATCATCTGGGCCCTTATATAAAGGTCATTGGATAATATAATGGAATGGCTCTTCTATTACTGTTTTTCAGAAGACATAGACAAGCCATTCAAATGGATATTTCTCATATAGACTCTCTATAAAAGCAGAGAATATAATATTACAACATAAATCACCACCAAAATGCCTGTGGGCAGCCTGGTTCCTGCAGTCCAGGAACATTGTCTGATGATACAGCATATTACAGAGATAGAGCTTGGAGTAGTTATGAGAATGGCTAGTTAACATGCCCATTAGACTGTCTCCTTCAGATCATGCATCTTAAGTGCAATTTTAGCAAGTACCAAATTGCAGTCGATTCCTGGTTGAATTATTTGATGGGGAACCAGGGTGTAGTCCTGCCATAAGGTTTTTAGATACAGACATGAGGGAGGCAGTGTTTGTACTCCTGTTATAGTGAAGCATAAGACGTGGGCAGGCAGAAACGTAGAGGGAAATAGTCTCGGTCGTGGGTACAACACACACCTTGCAAATATTCATAGACACAATGATATGTCAGCTGAATGTTTACATTACCTGTCTCATCTGAACCAATTCCCTCATTTCATTCTTCTTATAAAAGCAGCTTTTATTATATAATTTACATCTCATAAAGTTCCTTTTAAAGTATATAATTCAGTAACTTTTATTCAAAAAGATGTGCGCAGTTCATTAATATCTAAATCCAGATATTTGTATCATCCAAGAGAGAATTCTTATACCCATATAGTAGTGTTAGTCAGTTTTTCAAATATATGAAACATATTTCACAAAAGCTGAAGGGAGGAAAGATTATTTTTGTCCATGGGGTTAAGGAAGGTATGGTGGGAGAAAACTGCTCAATTCATGATGGCCAGGAATTGAAGAGCAAGAATGCCTGTCCTCACTGGATCCTCCTTTTTTCCTTTTGTTCCATCAAGGTCCCCAGCCTATTGGGTGGTTTGGCTCACAATTCAGGGTGGGTCTTTGCCCCTTAGTTAATCTTCTCTAGAGGACCCCTCAAAGACATACCCATACGTGTGTTTTCCTAACCTAAGTGCTTCTCGATGCAATCAAGTCGACAATCAAGATTAACTATCACCCATCATAGTCACCAATTGGTCCTGCTAAACCCCCACCCTAGGCAACCAATAATCTATTTTTTACATATATGGGTTTGACTACTGTAAACGTTACATGTAAATAGAATCACACAAAACGTGGCCTTTGTGTCTGGTTTCTTTCACTTGGCATAAAGTTTTTCAGGTGCATCTATGATGTAGCATGCATTAGAATACCATGCCTCTGTTATGATTGGGTGATATTCCATTAAATGACTATAGCCCACTTTATTCATTCATAAGATTGTAAACAATTGGGTTGTTTCCACATTTTGACTCTTCATGAATAATGCTGCCATGAACATTGTGTCCATGGTTTCGTGGGGACATAGGGTTTCAATTCCCTCAAGTTCATACTTAAATTGGAATTGTTGGGTACCATGGTAACTCCATGTTTAGCATTACTAGTAACTGTCAGACTGTTTCCTAAAGCAGCTGCACCATTTCTCATTCTCACTAGCATATCCTACACATCTATTATCCATCTTTTGATTATAGCCATTGAGATGGATGTAATGTGGCACCTTATAGGGGTTTCATTTGCATTTTGCATTTTCCTAACAACTAATGATGTTGAGCACATATATACCTACTGACCATTTGTATTTCTTCTTTGAAGAAAAGTCTATTCACCCATCTTGTCAATTTTTAAAATACAATTAAGTATATTTTAACTATCAAGTTATGAGTTTTTTATATATTCTGCATGCAAACCCTTATCAGATATATGATTTTAAAATATTTTCTCCCAATAAATGAACCGTTTTAATTTCCTTGATAGTGTCCGTAGAGACCCAAAAAATGTTTTCTTAAATAAAATTTAATTTACTTACCTTTAAAAAAAA
>PVHP010002124.1:0-94801 GCA_004024765.1 Zapus hudsonius
GTCCCGGGCCCGCGGCCGCGGAGACCGGCTCGCAGTCCGGGGGGCTCCCCGCCAGCACCCCCACGGCCGCCCGGCGAGGGGCCTCGCGCGCCCTCCCTCCCACCCGCCGCCGCGACACCCACCGACACCCACCGGGGGACAAAGACACCCGGAACCAACCACCGCCGCCCGCCGCCGGCGCCGCCACCGGAAACGCCTCTCCGGAAACGCGACGGACCGCTGGTCTCCCGGATACAGTCAGTCCCGCCCTCGTCTCCGCCGACCTCGCCCTTCCCCCACGCCGCCGCCGCCAGCCCCCCGGCGGAAGTGCGCCTCCCCGCAGCACCCCCGGGCGCGGGTGTCCCCGCTAAGTCCTCCCGGGAAAAGGGGGCCGCAGAGCAGGGTTCCGAGCTGAGGCCCGAGCCCGGGGAGGGGCCCCCAAGACTGCATCTCCTTCCCTCCCACTGACAGACAACCTCCAAGCCCGGGGAGGGGCCCCCAAGACTGCCTCTAGCCCTGATCCCCGCCCTCCACTGACAGCCGGTCCCATTCCTCAAACGTGAAACCTACCAGACGGCAGTGGAATGACCCACCCAACCCCCCTCCATCATCACCACCCGTCCAGGCTGCCTCCGGCACCCACACGTCCCCTTCCCGCCCATTGAACAGTCACACGACGAGAGTTCAGTGTCACTTTATCCTAACAGGCCGGGAGGTAGGAAGGGCTGCACGAGACAGTACAGAACTGAGCAGCGTGGGATTGACCCTGAGGTCATCCTGCTCTTCCCCACATTTTCCCTGGTTTCCCGCATTCCTCCTCCTGGAGCAGGATTCCATACCAGCGGCAGCCACGTCTGTCCCAGGCCTGCCATGTCAGGTATGGGGAAGGAACGCTGTGCATGAAGGCCGGTGACACCCAGCAGAGATGTTTGGGTCCAGGCAGGTGTCAGTACTGACAGCCCCAGAGTTTTATCTCCTTGTGCACAAACACACATCTGCAACACGCTGAGCCCACACAGATCGCAGCGCTGGACACAAGCTATGGATGCCTGATTAAGAAGTCCGTTCACACTGCCTAAGCCTGGGTCTCTGCAAGGAGGAGCCTTCAGCTGCCACACCTTGGTGCCCCTCAGCCAGGCTGCTTCCAGAAGGACTAGCCTCGCCTCAGAGGAAGGTTATAGTACCAATAGCTTTTCCTGGCAGTGCAGAGAAGCAGCAAGACAAAAGGACTTCATGGAAGAGCCCTCTCATCCAGTGTCCTCAGATGCACTGAGGTCACACAGGAAAGATTTTTGCTCGTGGCTTCTTAACCACTAACGATGGAATACAGGTCTTCCGGTGAGGATGGCACTGAGGACTTTCAGAGAGGTCCTTGAATTCGGTCCTATAGAAAAGCAAAGGAGATATTAAACCAGAGGGGGGGGGAACCACGAAAACAATGACCCCAGGACTATTAAGCATTGCTTAGCAGCCTTGGAGAAGGTAAAGGTATTAAACCGATGCTTCTTCCTCCTGGACAATTAGTCACTATGGCCCTCAAGCACGATGGACTTCATCCACAGTGAAAATCCCACAAACCTAGAGAAGTGGTCTAAGGAGGGCTTAGTGAGTGGGGACATTTCTCAATCAGGTCCTGGCTTTGTGATCAACTCACCTTGTAGCTTTGGGGAAGCTACTATCTCCACCTAACCTAACCCTCCTCATCTACAAATGAGGCATCTTAACTACTTTGTTTCTTCCAAAATCCCTCCGACATGGTCTTTGTCTCTCAAATTCCCATAGGGACTTCAATGATTAATTCCTGGTTGTCCACCTGACTGGATTTAGAGTCACCATGGAAACAAATCTCTGGGTGTATCTGCGAGGTTAATTAAAGTGAAGGACCCAACCGAACAGCATGCCATGGGCTGGGGTCCAGGACTGAATCAAAAGGAGAAAAGGAGCTGAGTGGCCGCACTCCTTATCTCTGTGGACGGGATGGGACCAGCTGCCTCCAGTTCCTGCTACCATGTGTTCCTTGACATGGTGGACTGTAATCTCAAAGGGAAATTAACCCTTCTTTCTTAAGCTGCTTTTTGTCAGGTTCTTGGTCACCACAACCAGAGAGTAACTAATACAGGGTTAAAGATGACCACTGGAGGACGGTCTTAACACCCCGGCTCACCAGTTTCAAATGCCCCACCCTAGACAAGGCACAGGACTCACACAGGGCTGGAACCATCAGGAGGGGCAGGTGGCTCTGGGTGTTGAGGACTCCTCCAGCGGATCCGATTGAGCAAGACCTTGACCTTGTCCCAGTGGGAGAGATCCTGCTGGGCAGAGAGCAAAGGGTCAACACAGACCCCTCCCCACAGCCACCAGCAGTGCCAGGACAAGACACCTGCTTCAAATGGAATCTTATCATTTTCTCACAGTTTCTGATATCAGGGATACCTATACCAACACCCACCCCCACCCCCGCGCCATTGTCCCATCCGATCACCTTTCCCACAGATATCCATCACTACCTTGTGTTCCTGGGAGCGCGGCGAGCTGAGGGGTGGTTCCATCAGGACCTCTTGCAGCTTGAGAGGGTTGGTGCACAGCACTCCCACCTCTGGGGGTAAAGCTGCCCCTGCGCCTTCAGAAAGAGAACCATGTTACCTGGAGGCAGGAACAGGAAGCAACCCAATCAAGCTGCAGCTCATGGGGTCGGCTGGTGGAACCTTGGACAGGCTCACAAGGCAGAACACAGAAGACACACTTGCCCCTCACCTAGCTCCTTTGTGTGGCTTAACAACTCTCCAGGCCCCTTCATCCCGTTGCTTGGGGCATGTGAAGGGGCAGGTGAAGGAGGCAGGGCGGGACTCTCCTCAGAATCCTGGGGCAGGAGAGAGAATAATCCCAAGCTCATTCGAAGGCTGAGGTTGCTTTGAAGGCAGTCACAGTTCAGAGGTCCTGTCCCTTCTCTGCCTTCTTGCCTTACCACTCACTCACCTCGGAGGGCCTCTGGGCCTGTAGCTGCAGGTAGAGCTGCTGGAGCCTAGCTGTTTGCTCCAGCACCAGGCACAGGTGTTCCAGGTAGCGAAGACCCTGTCCTGAGAGGCAGGTGGGGGCTCCAGGTCCCACATCAGACACCTGTTGGGACACGAGGCAGAGGTGACTTCAGGACCTGGCCAGCTTTCTCTGCTGGACAGCCATGCTATGCAGCAAAGGAGAGCAGAGCAGACAGACCAAGGAACACACCAGCGGCTTTCTACAGTGCCCAGCTAGGCATGGTACCCATACAGCTACCTCCTCTGTGGGGGTGGCTACACACAGCTGGCCGTGGGGTGTAGCAAGAAGCAGTGACATAACCATCAATTAGAGGCAAGGAACGCTCCACCCCGAGAGAGCTCCAGGGAGAATGGGGGGGTCCCCAAAAGCCCCACAGCAGGGCTGTACTGTTCGTCCGACTGAGACAGACACTTACCACCTCTGCTTCTTCCAGTGCATCGTCCTCTAGGTCCATTTCTGCTTCCGTGGACTCTATTGCTGCAAAAGCTGGTGTCGCACATACATGCTTGCTGGGTAGCAGCAGAGAGGGAGGAGGTCTAGACGAAGCGGGGCGCTCTCGGGATCGCTCCAGCACCTGCTGCAGTTTGCGGCTGGCCAGCAGCCGGTCTAGCTGAGCAGGAGGTTCGGGGCTGTCCATGGGCTCGGGGTTCAAATAGTCCTGAGAAAGTTCTGGTAAGGCGGCCAGGGGGCTGTCTCCAACTATCATCTCCACACCTGAGTCCCGAGAAGCCAGTTTGAGAAGTGGCATTTGTCTCTCTAGATCTTTCAGCGTACTCTCTCCCTCCTGGGAGTCCAATGAACACCCATAAGCTTCATCTGGGATCCGTCTGTAGGTGCTGGTGACTCCAGGCACTACACAGCCATATGCCAGGTCCTCACAGGCCCCATCTGCAAGGGGAGTCAGTGTCAGGCTGGGCCGGCATTGCTGGCAGCATGTCCCTGGGGAGATGTATCCTGGGTCAGTCACAGCCCCACCAAAGTAAGGTTCCGACTCTCCTTGGGAGATACCGGCACTGGGCTTCCCCTTACGACAGTGGTCGTCAGTAGGAGGAACCCACACGGTGGGCTACACGGTAGGCAAAGTCAAGTCGAGACCTCCATGGGAGTCCAACTGAGATGTCCAAGTCCTAAGCGGACCCCCAAGGGCCTCTTGGCTACTTCCCAAAAGAAAGGAAGATTGACAGGACTTCCTCCAAGAGAGGGAAAGAGCAGTGAAGCCTGGGGCCACACACTGCTCTCTGGAGCCCCTGAGGCATGCAGATACAGGATAAGGTCTGCCCTGAGCTCAAAGGAACCTTGGTCAAAACAACAGCAGCTAAGACTGAGGTTCAACAATGCCCTGGCTTCCATCCCCAACACCACAAAACAAAACAAACAAACAACAAAACAATGACAGCAGCTACAATTATCATTTGGGATTTTTGTCTTTTAAAGAAGAAATGACAAGGGAGTGGTGGTGCCCACCTTTAATCCCAGCATTTGGGAGGCAAAGGTAGGAGGATCATCATGACTTCAACCTGAATCCAGGTTAGTCTGGGCTTGAGCAAGACCCTACCTCGAAAAACCAAAAATAAAATAATGGTCTATATGTATGGAGGTTGTCAATAAAAAGTTTTAACAAAAAGTAAAAGACAATGTGGGCATGGTGGCACACACCTTTAATCCCAGCACTCGGGAGGCAGAGGTAGGAGGATCACCATGAGTTCAAGGCCACCCTGAGACTCCATAGTGAGTTTCAGGTCAGCCTGGGCTAAAGTGAGACCCTACCTTGAAAACCCAAAATAATAATAATAATATCAACAACAACAATAATAAATAAAAGACAGCTTTGTTTGAAACGGGCTCTTACCCTGCTTACTCTGTAGCCCAGGCTAGCTATGAATACCCAACAATCCTCCTGCCTCAGCCTCCCAAGCGTTGGGATACAGGTTTGGGCCACCACACCCCTCTGGCTAGCACCCATTTCTTGTCACCTCTGTCTGGGGTGCTCTACTGGAATGGGGCACTGAGGTTGTCTTGGTACAAGCAGGATGCTAGGCTGGTCTCCCTGGGTCAGGAAGCAAGTCAGGAAGGGAAAGGGGTTCGCGCCCATCGGAGGGGCTTTCAGGCCTGCTGGCTAAGGCAGGGGGCTGAGGAGTCCGGAAAGCTTGGGGGGGGGGGAGAGTTGTGATCCACACCAGGAATTAGAGAGCAGAGGGCCCGAGGACCAGTGGGATGTGGGCGGTGTGCTGGGTCCCCAGCTCCTCCAAGGCGAGGAGACGAGGGCGCGGGCCGGTGGGCGCCTCCCCCGGGGAGTCGGACCGAGGGAAGCAATTCCTGGGCAGTCGTGGCCCGAGGGTGGGCGACTCACCCTGGCCACCGAGAGGCTCCACCGCAAAGACTCGCCGCCGACCCAGCATGGTGCGCTCCCGGCCGGACCCGGTCGCTGCAGCTCCGGAGCGATGCCCGCGCGCGCGCGTCCCCGGCTGCGCCCGGGCGGCTCGGCCCTCGGGTCCCCGCCCAGCGGGGCGCGGTCCCCGGACCCTCCCCGTGGGGGCCGGGCGGGGGCGGGGCGCGCAGGTGAAGGGCGCCGACCCTCGCGGCACCGATCGCGGGACCTCCAGCCGGGCGGAGCCGGGGAAGCAGGGCCCGGACCGTCCTGCCGCCCGCGCGGGCTGGGTTCCTGTTGCAGACGTGGAGCCCGCGGGTGCAGGAGGTGGACGGGACGGGGGCCCGGAAGGAAATGGAGCCCCACGTGCTGGCAGATGAGGACAGCGTCCGGCGCTCCCAGCTGTGAGGCTTGGGACGGGTCCCTGCGCCTGTCAGAAGCCTGGGGCCTGGGAGAGAGGGGAAAAGGGAGGAAGGGTCCTGCGCACTTCACAAGCGCTCTGTGGCCACCACTACCGAGCCCAGCTCCCATTCTTATCTTTGGGGTGCTTCTGGGAAGCTAGGGGGTGGCTGTGTTCAGGGTCTGGGTTAGAGGTGAACCTTTAGCCTGGATCTGCCTGGAGGCTGAAGGGAAGTTTACATGTTTCCCTGTCCTGGGACATTCCAATCCCACCCTATCCTTAAAGAAGTCCAGACCGCTGTGGATGGTGTGACAGCCAGGTGATCGGATGGGGCTGGGGGCTTTTAAGCGAATATCCCCTAGGAGGGGAAGGGCTGAAAAGGGCTCAGCTGAGCCCACACCCCCTGGAGGCAGATAAAGGAGCCTGCGGACGTGCTCACCAGCACCTGGGCAGCAGGAGGAGGGGCCTCCCACCCCCTCTGCCCACCTCTCTTGGGCTTTCTCCTTCCCAGGACCCACCCTTAAACACCTCCGCTGGCGCCTCCATCAGCGAGGCACCCATGATGGATTTCCGAACTTTATCAAATCGGGAAACTGAGGCCCCACATCTAAGTCCCCAGCAGGCAAGATGAGAGCCAAGTGCCTGAATTGTTGCCTGCCTTCTTCAAGACCTTAGTGTTTGGACTGGTGTCTTGTCCCGAGTTCTTGGCCAGTCTGGGCCGGGCGCGTGGTGGCACACGGCTTTAATCCCAGCACTTGGGAGGCAGAGGTAGGAGGATTGCCGTGAGTTCAAGGCCACCCTGAGACTACAGAGTGAATTCCAGGTCAGCCTGAGCTAGAGTGAGAGCCTAAAAACCTTGGTCTTTGGGTCCAGGCCATCCCTGATGGCCATGGGTCCACTGTGCTGCCCCACCCCCATTTTTCTCCAAATAGAGTGAAGCAGGGTGCTGGGTCTGACAGAAATGTCTGTCAGAGAGGATGTTGGCTAAAAAGCTCCCCAGCCAGGCCAGGTGGCTCCTGCCCTCCAGACTGAGGCTGGGGAGATAAAGGGGGGAGGGAGGAGCCTTTGCCAGATCTTCCTTCAATTTGGAGAATGTGGGGCCCAGATTCCAAGGAGTCTCCGCGGTGACAAGAATGCATCTAGAAACGGGATGCCAAGCCAGCAGGAATGCAATGTCTCAGCACAACGCTTTGTGTGTGGCTCAAAGAACCCCCACACACCCCCACATGCACTCCCCTCCCAGCTAGGGCCCCACCCGTGTGTGGGGCTTGGCCAGCTCAAGAGTAAATAGACTTCTCCTTGGGTTCCTGATCTGACAAGGTGGGCCAGGCTTCCTTCCTTTTGGGCCTTGTGATGTCCTGAACCCTGCTAGTCCTTCACCACAGAGACTGCACAGCCTGCAACCTCCTGAGTCCCTCCATCCTGCCTCCTCCACCAGGACACCCTTGTCCCTCTGAATGATGCTGGCAGGAACAGCACAGCCACTCATGGCTGCCCACAAGATGAGATGAGCAAAACCCTGAATTCCTGGGACAGATGACGTCCGGGAGAAAGCCATCCGTGAGGCTGGCCATCCATGCCCTCTGCCCTTCCGCATCCAGTGGGGAAGCCCCAGCTTCCTGCAAACTCCGCACTGAGCTCAACCCTGGGGAAGGACCTGGAGGCAGGTTCTGCTTCCATTCCTGATCCCCTCCCCTATCTAGCTAGGGTCGGTCACTTAGCCTCCCTGTCCCTCCTTTCTTCATCTGTACAAGGGTGATGATGCAGTTGGAACATTTAAAATATCTCTAGTTACAAGCAGAGTGTTCTAATGTTCGCCATGATTCTAACTTTGAGAATATCACTTTCCCAGCTGTCCGTGGATGCTCTCCTGAGCCACATTGAACTCAAACCGGCCATTTCTGAACTCATGTTTCCAAATGCAGAAGAAATACAAAGGACAGTTGTACCAATGGGGTATCCCAGGTCAGAGGGAATGGGAATTCATTGCTGGCTGGCTTGGGGTGACCATAAGGGTAGGGATAGAAGAATGAGGGCCTCGGGCTGGAGAGATGGCTCAGTGGTTAAGGCACTTGCCTAAAGCCTAACAACCCAGGTTCGATTCTCCAGTACCCATGTAAAGCGAGATGCACAAAGAGGCACATGTGTTTGGAGTTTGTTTGCAGTGGCTGGAGACCCTGGTGTACCATTCTCTCTCTCTCTCTCTCTCTCTCTCTCTCTCTCTCTCTCTCTCTCTCTCTCTCTTTCTGCTTGCAAATTTTTTTAAATGAGGGCAATGGTAAGATGGCTCAGCAGTTTAAGGTGCATCCATTCAGTGGGGGGGTCTCCCTTCCTAGGCATCCCTACTCCCCCTCTGTCCCCCAGTCCTTGTGACATTACCCCCCACTGACCTACATGGTTTGTTTGGGGCGGGGTCTAACCATATCAATAATAGTACAACCTACCCTTTCCAACCTGTCACTTACCTGCCTCAAGGTGAAGTACAAACAGAATCTGGCATTCAAGGCTCAAGTCTTAGTTGAGAACCCCAAGCAGCCACTTCTAGAAAGTTGAGCAGTTAGGCACCTGCCTCCCAGCGTTCAAGCCATCCGATCTCAGACGCCTATGGCTTTGCACTCACTGCCGACATCCCTGTGTCCCAAAACAGCCTTGGCCTTTCTCACATTATGTCATTCATGCCAGCTTGATGGCTGTCACTTCCCTATCATCTTCAGGAAAGCAAGAAGTCAATTTTCCTTCTGCATCCCTACTGTTGTGAGCATTCTCCCTGCTGTGAGCGGCTGGGGACACGAGGTGGCGCCAAAGAGAGACATTGAGGGCAGCCAGCCTTGATCTTTTCTATAAAAATACTGGCTCATCCTCAGGCAGCCATCCAAGCAAAAGGTGAAATGATTATATCAAGGTCTAAATTACATCCATAGGTGCCCGAGGAGGCAATACAGTCGCTGCCAAGATTCTTTTCCCAAAGTGCCAGGGAGCACCAGCTGCCATCAAACCCCACCCCACAAGCCAGCTTTGATCTCCTGTGAAAATTAGGCTCAGGTTGCCTTCCCTCCCCAGGCTGACTGGGGGCTTGGCTTGGCTGGAGCAGCCATTGACGTCTGGAGAACTTTTTGAAATGTTCTCTGGGATTAGAATTAATGGGGATGGTTGATGAATCAGGTCACAAAAATCAGGGACTTGTGGGGTTCAGGAAATGAATCTGTGACAAAGCCTTTGCCGGCCAAGTGTGAGAACCTGAGTTTAGATCCTCAATACATAATAAAAGCTGGAGGTGAGGGCGCACTCCTGTAATCCCAGCATTAGGGAGGCAGAGACAGAGCCCCAGGGTTTGCTGACTAGCTCTGGATTCAATGAGAGACCCTGTCTCATAAAACAAGGTGGCTACAGTTGTGGTGATCCAAACCTTTAGTCCCAGCAATTTCAAAGGCTGAAGTAAGAGGATCACCATGAGTTCAAGGCCAGGCTGGGCAACAGAGTGATTTTCATGTCAGCTTGAGCTAGAGTGAGACCCTGCTTCAAACTAACTAATAAGGTAGAGAGCAATTGAGGAAGACACCCAGGGTTGACCTCTGACCCCCACATGCACACCCACATCTGTGCACACTTTTGCACTTCCATACAAACACACATGCACACCACACATATGTACATGAACAAATAGAAAACAACAAAAACCAGAGGCTTGCAGATCGCTGCTCTGCCTCTCAGAGGACACTCTGAGCACCTGTCACACTCACTATCTTCTCTTCAACAAGCCAGCAGTCTCTCATGGAAGGGTGCAGGAGTGAGCAGACTAGAACCAGGCCTTAGTGGCTACTGGTCATCAGAGAAGTGGCTCCTACCAAGGTCCCAGGAAGGGAGAAAAGAAAGACGCTTTGTCATTTTGTCCATGTGTGTATATTTATAGAGCTCATGTGTTGAAAACTTTGCATAGTGAATATCATTCCCCAGGGGCCTACCCCTCTCCTTCTGGACACTTCCATCTGTGCCCTACCCTGTTCAGAAAGGTATCAAACATGTGACCACTTCAGCCTGTAGCGTAGCACCTGTCCTGCAGGAGAAGGGCCACGGAGGGTAGGACTGCCCTTGGCACCTACAGCCTAAGAGACAAGTCCCAGCCCTTGGCCTCACCCAGCGAGGACACAGGGGCCCTTAGGTTCCCCAATCTTAGTTCATGGAAGCCGCCACCTCTATCACCCCTCCCTGCCAACTTGTTCTCAGCATGGCCGTGCCTGGAGATGTCGTAAGTGGACATGGGCTGAGTGCCACAAGGCTCAAGCCCGAGAGCTGAGGGTGCCATGCACGGAGTAGCGTTGGCGGGCATGCTTCTCACAGAACAGCTCGTCACCCACCCAGAAGTGACCACGCATCTTCAGGTTCAGCCCGCAGTCTGCACAGGTGTAGCAGCCTGGGTGTCGGTACCGCCCCTCCTGGATGCGCACGGCCTGGTTCCTGCAGGGAGAGGGGCCATCAACCTCAGGAGAGGGACAAGAGGACCAGATACGAGGCCATCATGCCCAGGAAGCCTGGTCCGTAGACAGTCAGGACCTGGGACACAACGAGACTTGACTCCCAAGTCTTCTTTGGACCTCTCCTTTCAGCAGCCCCCAACATGCACACCGACACAGAGGAGCACTGATACACAGAAACACCCACAGGGAACCCAAATCAAGAACAAAAATTGTCATTCTTGAAGCTAGAAATGGTGGTGCGTGGCTGTTAACCTTAGCATCAAAAATTTGAGGCTAGGACTGAAGAGATGGCTTAGCGGTTAAGGCATTTGCCTGCAATGCTAAAGGACCAGAGTTTGATTCCCCAGTGCCCATATAAAGCCAGATGCACAGGAGGGCGCATGTGTCTGGAGTTCATTTACAGTGGCTAGAAGCCCTGGTACCCATTCATTCTCTCTCTCTCTCTCTCTCTCTCTCTCTCTCTCTCTCTCTCTCTCTCTCTCTCTCTCAAAGAAATAAAATATTTAAAAAATTTTGAGGCTAGCTTGGGCTACCTAGAAGACCCTGTAACAACCACAACCATCCCTCCTTCCCACACAGACTGACAAACTCCCAGACTTCCATCCCCTAGCCGGGTGGGTTTTTTTGAGGCAGTGTCCTGAGGAGGGCACCCAAGGGCTGGACTGAGAGCTGGGCTTCATAAGCCCTTCAAAGACAGGGAAGAGGGCTCCCAGGTGTGGGGGGAAGGGTTCCGGAAGGAGGTACCTCATCTGGGTCAGATCATCATGGGCTGGAAGAATATGGCCGAGTGGCCAAAGGCAGGAGCATTTCTCATTCCTCTGGGGAGAGGGGAGGAAGTGGGGGAGGGGGCAGGCAGGAAGTAGCTCACCAGGCATTTATTCTGAGTATGACGCCACTGGCCTTGCTTCCCTCCAGGGCCCCTGACTGACTGCCCAGCCCTGCCTGAGAGCCCCCTGCACCCCAGGGTGCATCCATACTCACGCAATGCTGGTGCGACACTTCTCACAGGTGTGGAGCTTTGGTGGGGTGGCCAGGGCTCTGGAGGGGGGCTGGGAGGCCTGGGGACTCAGGGAGCTGGGCAGGCAGACGGGTGTGCCACCTGGGAGAGGCGAGACCTGTGTCAGCTCATGCACCCACAGTGGCATTCGGCTACAGTTAGTGACACTGCTCAGTTCACCCCAGTTGCTCCCATCCATACGGCAAAAGGCGTGCTTTCAGAGCTGGGGAGATGGCTCAGTGGTTAAAGGCACTTGCTTGCAAAGCCTGCCATCCCAGGTTCAATTCCCAACCTACCAGTTAAGTCTGATGCAAAAAGTGGCACAAACATCTGGCGTTGGTTTGCAGTGGCAAGAGGTCCTGCCACGCACCCCAGCACACACGCATGCAAAGAATTCTTTTTTATGTAAATATTTTATTTGAGAGAGAGAATGGATATACCATGACCTCCAGTTGCTGCAAACAAACTCCAGATGCTTGCACCACTTTGTGCATCTGGCTTCATGTGGGTACTGGGGAATCGAACCCAGGTCTTTACAGTTGGCAGGCAAGCACCTTAACTGATGAGCCATCTCTCCAGCAAAATAATTCTTTTTAAAAAAATTTTTTTAAGCCGGGCATGGTGGCGCACATCTTTAATCCCAGCACTCGGGAGGCAGAGGTAGGAGGATCACTGTGAGTTCAAGGTCACCCTGAGACTACAGAGTGAATTCTAGGTTAGCCTGGACTAGAGTGAGACCCTACCTCGAAAAACCAAAAAAGAAAAAAAAATTTTTTTTAAAGACACACTTTCTCATGGGCTCTAAATCATCACTGGGTGTCCAAGCAGGTAAGGGGGAAGGTGACCCAGGAGACTCTTGGCGGAGGCAAATGGAGGGGATGAAGCCTGTCCAAAGTCCTCTGCCCTTCCAAAGCACCCTGGGAGCATAGGTCTTCTTCCCCTGCAAGCCCGTCACGATGACGTGACAGCAGCCCCACAGTGCCTTCGTGCAGCCTTTGAAGGGCGCATGCAGGCATCGTTGTGTCTGAGCTGACAAAAAACACCCTGATGAAGCCAGAGGCACTGGGCACTACTGTCCCCACTCCAGCTGAATCTCAGGCACCCATAAAATCACCTTGTATCTGCATTCCCTTCCCCACCACTCTCTCGGTGTCCTCTTGCGTGGCCTACAGAGACCTCACAAGCAGGATTTGTTCAGTTCCGTGAGTGACACCTCAAAATTGGAACAAGCCACAAGGGACTGGTCACTTTGCCATTCCAAGCTGTCCTTCGTGCCCTGTACGTTCCTTCCTCAGCGCCCTGTCTGCTGTTCTAAACAGCACCCTTCCTGAACTCATGAAGGAACCGATGCACCCCACAGCGGCACCCACTTGCGTGGGAGCCCCCGGGCCCATCTGTCCCCAGAAACAGAGTTCAGTCGAGGTGGTGAACCCCGCACTGTGCACACACCTGCTCCGCTGCACAGTCCACCAGGGTTTCTCTGAGTAACCGGGTAGCTGACGGAGCCTTGCTATCTGTACTGTTCAGTGGGCATCTTGCCTGGCATGACAGCCTGACGGACTCTCCTGGGGAAGGGTGCTCTTCAGTCAGGCTCCAAAGGCCCTTGTCACAAGGACTTGCTCTCTGACACCTAGCATGCTGCCAGGCCAGGCTGTTCTCTCGTGCCCACGCCCAGAGGCCTCTGGCTCCTGGTCTCCACATTCCACAGGGCTCCCGCCAGGCCACAGTCTCAAGGCCATTGGTTGAAGTCTTAATGTTGTTCCAGAACCAAATCAAGTCTTCCTTCTTCCAAGAGGCCCTCCCTGCAGACCCAGCCTAGAGTATCACCCTTTACCACGCAGGCTGGCACCAATCACCACTTTCTGGGTACATACCTGGTAACCCTAACAAGATTATAAGCTCCTCAAAGCAGCCACTGGGGGGCTGGGGCTTGATGTAGGTACCTCTGGTCTTTTAAGAAATGCTACCTCCTGACCAGGGGTGGTGGCTCATGCCCTCGGGAGGCAGAGGATCCAGGATCGCAGTGAGTTCAAGGCCAGCCTGGGACTACAGTGAGTGCCAGGTCAGCCTGGCCTAGAGAGAGGCCCTTGAATATATAAAGAAATGCTACGTCCTTAGCCTGTCCAGCGAGGGTCCTGGGGGTCCCTTGCCACAGCCCGGAGGCTCACCTCTCTCCTCGGCTTCCAGGGCCTCCTGCAACAGCCGAAAGGAGCTGGACTGGCGCGGGGCCGCACGCGCCTCGCGGTTCTCCTGCAGCATCTTGAATACCTCCGAGTCTTCCTCCAGGTCCAGGCTGCTGGAGAGCAGACAGAGCATCAGGGCGCCAGGGTGCAGGACACCCCCTGGTGCAGCAGCAGCATATGGGGACATTCAGAGACGTAGACCCCAACCCCTGCAGGAAGCCATCACACCCCCTGCCCCGTCCAGGAGCCCACCCAGCCCTGCAGAGGGTGCTGGTACCTGAACCTGGGGCTGGACGACCGGGGCCCAGGGGACGGCAGCACCCGCACCGCAGAGTCGCCAGCGCGGCCCAGGCCGGCCTGTGGGAGGAGCAGCCGGGGAGGAGTCAGCGCCCTGCCGGGTGCAGTTCCAAGGGCCGACGCCAGGGGGCGCCGGGCCCCTGCGCTCAGAGCCTCACACCCAGGATGCTGGGATCCAGAAGGGGAAAGGGGCCAGTGCCCAGAGGCTTGGGTTCTGGGCGGGCACTGGGCGAGTTTAAAAACAGACGTCCTTCAGGCGCATTTCTTCAAAGATGTGCCACTCTAGGCTGGAGAGATGGCTCAGCGGTTAAGGCGCATGCCTGCAAAGCCTAACGATGAGGGTTCAATGCCCTAGTACCCAAGTAAAGCCAGATGCTCAAAGTGGCACATACATCTGAAATCAGTTTGCAGCAGCTGGAGGTCCTGCTGTGCCCATTCTCTCTGTCTCTCTTCTTTTCTATCTCTCTGTGGTTGCAAATATATTTATCTCCAGATGCATGGGCCACCTTGTGCATCTGGCTTTACATGGATACTGGAGAATCAAATCAGGGTCCTTAACCCTTTTTTTAAAGTAATTTTATTTATTTCCAAGCAGAGAGAGAGAGAGAGAGAGAGAGAGAGAGAGAGAGAGAGAGAGAGAATATGGGTGAGGGCCTCCAGTCACTGCAAACAAACTCCAGATGCATGTGCCACCTTGTGCATCTGGCTGTATGTGGATACTAGGGAATTGAACTTGGGCCCTTTGGCTTTGCAGACAAACACCTTAACCACTGAGCCATCTCTCCAGCCCAGGCCAGGGTTCTTAGCCTTTGCAGGTAAGCACCTTAACCGCTGGGCCATCTCTCCAGCCCCTCCCTCTCCTCCCCAGCCCCCAATTTATGGATGTGAGCTGAAATCCTAAGTATGCTTTCCCTGACACTTTGGGGCTTCTCCACCTTTCCTCAATAAATCTTTTTTTCTTTTCTCTCGAGGTAGGGTCTCACTCTATCTAGCCCAGGCTGACCTGGAATTCACTGTGTAGTCTCAGGGTGGCCTTGAACTCATGGCAATCCTCCTACCTCTGCCTCCCTCCGGAGTGCTGGGATTAAAGGCGTGTGCCACCACAAAGGCCTCAAATCTCCTTTGTTTTATTCACAAAACAAAACAGAAACCTGATGAGCTGAGCGTGGAGGCTCATGCTTGTAATGCCAACAGTCAAGAGACTGAGGCAGGAGAATTACTATGAATTCAAGTCCAGCCTGAGCTACATAGGGAGTCTCAGGCCAATCTAGGCTGCAGAGGGAGATGCTGTCTCAAAAAAAAAAAAAAAAAAGGAAAAGAAAGAGAAACCAAAACATAAATAAATAACAAACAAACAAACTTACTGCATGAAACCTTAGGCCAATGGTGAAAAGGCCACGTCCTGAGGAAACGGCCCGGTTCCCTTCCTGCCAGGCCTCTTGAAGGAGCTCCTCTACTTGGCTGTTTTGTGTTGATTTTTGAGACACAGTCTCACTGTGAGGCCCTGGAACTTGGCATGTAGACCAGGCTGGCCTCCAGCTTACACTGACTCTCAAGCATTAATCCCAAGCATTAGGGTTATAGGTACGTGCCACTGAGCCTGACTAAATTTTATCCACCCATTTTAGCATTTATTGGAGTTTCTTGACTGTTTGTCCTTCCTTGCATACTGGGGATTGAACGTGCCCAGCCAGCACTCTAACCATTGGGCCACAGCGCCAGCCCCTGCAGGGCACTCTCCTACAGTGCTCAAGGGTACAGTAGCTGCCTGGGGATCACAGGATTCCAGGAAGCAGGGCACTGAAGAACTTCCAGATAGGGCTGAAGAGATGGCTTAGCGGTTAAGGCCTGTGATGCAGAAGGACCAGAGTTCAATTCCCCAGTGCCCATATAAAACCAGATGCAGTTCATTTGCAGAAGCTGGAGGCCCTGGTGTGCCCATTCTCTCTCTCTCTCTCTCTCTCTCTCTCTCTCTCTCTCTCCTCTCTCTCTCTCTCTCTCTCTCTCTCTCTCTCTCTCTCTCTCTCTCTCAAATAAAACATTAAAAAAAAAAAAAAAGAACTTCCAGATAGTTCCTCAGATTCTCAAGTTCAAGGTCAGGTTAGCTGACACACACAGGACACTCCAGGGGCCTGACATCCCTCCTACCCAGACTCTTTCAGTAGTCAGGTCCTCATTCCCAGCCTGAGGAAGAGGTGACTTTTCCACTTGTCACTGACCCACCAGTAGGTAGCTGGCCAGAGTGGGCAATTTGCAGTTTCCAAAAGGCTGATATTTTACGTCCCACCTCTCAAGTCTCAGTTGGCCAAGGGCCTGATGCAAAACCAAGGCCTCTTTGTGAGCTCCAGCCCACAGCCCTTCCCGGAGACCCTCACCTGGAAATGCCCACTTTTGCCTTCCCCACCCTCTCCAAGTCGAGGAAGCTGCCTCCTCATCGCCTGTCCCTCTAGAGTGTGTCTCCAAGCGTGATCTGGGGCACTGGGAGATCATCCTACTGAATGCTGGGTGGGGGTGGGGACAGGCAATGTAAAGAAGTTTAGGAAATCAATCAGTCCAAATGTGCTTCTTTCTCACGGACTTGGAGCCTCTAAGATGCTGCTGAAAGGCAGCGACTCAAGAGGGAGCCGTGGACCCAAGACTCCGGCACCCATCTGCGCAGCCAGTGGGGTTAGAAATTCTGGCTTTTCCACGAACTTGTCCCCAGAGCCCAGAGGGTGCCTGACATAAAGCAGCTGGCTTAGAGGAGGAGGAATGATGGGGGTCCTCAGGGTCGGAGACAGGAACGCAGGACATGGAGCTGGGCTCTGAGGCCCAGAGAAAAAGGCGGCTGTCCAGGATCCAGTGGGGATCCCTACTCCCCACTCTCCTTTAATTGAACACAAGCTTGTCAAGCACAGGTTACTGCCCAGCATCCTGGGGCCTGAGGGGGGAGGGTCTCCATTTCCAATGAGTTCCCAGGGGCTGTTGCTAGCTTGAAAATCACTCCCCTGGACCACCACCCTTAACCCTACTTGCCTGGGCCAGGGCACCATAGAAAGTCTGGCCCTTGAGCACCAGGGATGGCCTCAGGAGACAACATGGCCTGAAGGAGTGTGTCTTCCAGTCTCAGGCCAAGTTCATTTCCGGCTTGTCTCAAAACTTGCCAGATCTTGCTGGGTGGGATGTCTGTCTCCCCCATCCCAGAGCAGCGGACCACTACTCACCCTTCTGGAAGTGAAATTACTCCATTCTCCCTTCAGTGTCCAGCAAAATTCCTGACAAAGCCTTCTCAGGCTACACAGACTACATTTCTCTCTCCAGAATATGCCTCCTGCTTTTGTAATTAATCCCATAAGGCTCCTTGCTAATTGTTCCAAAATTGTTTAGCATGTTTGTCTTATCTTGACAACTACATCTTAAATTCTTTAAAGACGGGGATCTTGTAGAACATATCTCTGCCCATAGGACCCACCCAGCTGGCCGAGGGGCAGACACAGCTGGTCACCAGCCCCGTCCCGTCCCTTGTCCCTTCCTATCCAGAGTCCTCACTTCCTAGCCCCCCCCAACCCCAGTAACCCCTAAAGGCTCTGTTCTCCAGAACACTGAATCAACCCAGAGGTTAAAAGTCTAGCAGCTGGGTCTTATTCCTTTCACCCTAAAGGCTGGACATGTCCCCAGCTATTTTGCCCCCAGCTGGAGGCCAGGACTGTTGTCTGCCTCACTCCCTCACCTCCCCACTACTGCCCCTGGGGAGGAGAAATACCACCTGGAGGTCAAGTTGTCACTAGTGGACATGGGTGGGGGAAGAGGCCCAGCAGAGAAGGGAACAGACAGCACAGGCCAAGGGCAGCCAGAATGTAGCAGAAACACAGTCCCATGGGGAGGGGGGGTTTCCTCTGGGCTGAGTGGGAGGAGAACAAAGGGCCGGGGTGGGAGTTGGGGGCTTGGAATGGGGAGGAATGTCTTCAGGAGATACAGCCAGCTCCGAGAGGGACTCATCCCAACAACAGTGAAACTATTTCAGTCGCAGCCCAAGAGAAACACGCTGGGAAGGGAGGAAGCCGGAGGGAGGGAGGGCGGCCAGAGTGGGCAGGAGGGGCCAGGAGTGCAGAGTGGACTGGGCACCAGCAGACAGACCTCGAGGACAGGGAGTGCAGCCCTCCCCCAGAAGTTCTGACCTCCCTGGCTCAGGGGAGAAGCATGTCTGCCGCTAGGAGATAGTCCCACAGGCTGCCCGGGCATCCCAGCTGCTGCCGGCAGCCCCAGGGGCACCCAGCAGAATGGGAAACTGAGGACCGATGCTTTCTCCCAGGTAGTCTCACCTGTTGGCTTGCAGGGCGGCCCCCGTAGGTTAAGTGGTCAGTAGTAGCGAGGCCTGGCGAGTGTGTGAGACTCTGGAAACTGAAATGACGGACAGGTGTGGGTGCAGGACACCACATGGCCAAGGGAGGAAGAGGGGGACCTATGAACATAACTACTTGAGACTCTGAAGGGCCTGGCTCAGACTCGGTGGCGGAGGTGGTCAGGTGGTGCCCACCCTCTGCTCTCACCTGCGGCCAATCATGGCCTCTCCAGAGAGGGCAAGGGGGCTTGTTGGCGGTGGGGTGAAGGGGCTGCCTGGCCTGGGGCTGAGGGAGGCTGGGCTGGAGTAGGCAGACCTCGAGCAGAACTGGCTGTCACGCTGTGTCCTCAGGGAGCCCTGTGGAGAAACCGGCCAAGGAAGAATGTCCTGCCCCACCTGGCCACACCCTCAGGTGCTCCTAGAAGGACCAGCTTACCTGGAAGCGAGCTGCCAGCACTTCCAGGGAGCCCTCCCCATTGGTCTGCCCAAGAGAAGCAACTCTAGACCTGGCAAGACAACAGAGGGAAGGGACTGTCACAGAGGTCCCTCCGTGCTGCAGTCTGTTCCCAGATCTGGCTAAGTGACCAGCATTACTTCTTGGGAGAGAGGTAGGGTCAACTCCATGACAGTGAAAGGACAGAGTTTCAGCAAATGGTCCAATAAACTCAAACTTATGGGAACGAACGTGCTCACATTACCCACACCGTTCTTTTTCTGACCCTGGTTGGCACTGCTGTGCAGATCGACTTCAGCAAAGATGCCTAATTCCATAGAAACAGCCCTTCATCTTCTTTGTGGATAGTGGTGCTTTTTGGTTTTTTTAAAAAAAATATTTTATTTATTCATTTTCAAGCAGAGAGAGAGAGAGAGAGAGAGAACCAGGACCACCACCTTGTGGGTCTGGCTTATGTGGGACCTGGGGAATTGAACCCGGGACCTTAGGCACTGGAGGCTAGTACCTTAATGGCTGAGCCGTCTCTCCAGCCCTGCTTTTTGGTTTTGAGACAGGGTCTCATATAGCCCAGGCTGACCTAAAACTCACTATGTAGCTGAGAATGACCTTGAACTACTTCTTCTCCTGCTTCTACCTCACGAGGGCTGAGATCATAGGTATGTACCACCATCAACCATACCTAGTTTATGAGGTGCTAGGGTTTGAACCCAGGGTTTCACGCTTGATAGACAGGACTTTTACCCACTGAGCCATATCCTCAGCTCCCACCTCCACCCCTTTATCTTCTGGAAGGGATTGATGAATGAGTAGAATGAAGTCCCTAAGCGGCTGGGCCAGATGCCCACCTCCTCCATTGATAGGGCTGTCAAACCACTAATGGCCAGAATGCCTTTGGGGAGGGTCACAGGGGGTCCCCTCCTCAGGCTTCTCTTCTGTAAAATAAAGGCTTCCCTTCCAGACACACAGCCAGAGGTCCTGGGGAATCTGAGGCTACAAGCAGGCCCAGCTCCTAGACTACAACTAATGGCTGCTTACCAGAAGGGCTCCCCCAACCCCAGGGGACCCCTTTCCAAAGCCCTTCCCAGTGGAGTCAACTGGAGCCTAACATGAGAGGTCATTGGAGTGCGGGAGCCGAACGAGGGCAAGAAGAAAGCCCACTACCCTTTGCCATTACTGCACACGTGACCATTCTTGGACATCTGGCCACTTCTAGAAAGGCTGGCTTTGCCTCCCTGGTGAGCATTCATGGGAGGTTTAGCCCAGAGCCCTGCTTCCTGCCCCAGAGCTTGTTGGGGAGGAGGGGGAGGGTGCTGGGAGGGAGGGTGAGGAGGGGACTGGAAAAAAGAAGGAAGACATCCAGAACCTTTGCTTGCCTGGTATGGAGCTGGTCAGGCCCACCTCCCTGACTGCCAGGTCCCTTCCAGAAGGATCCAAGAGCAAGTGACAAGTCAGTAGAACCCGCCCTGATTGCCGCCTCCTGTGGATTTTGGTCCCATTCCCAGATGCCATGAGGTACCCTCCTCCTCTGGGTCCCGCTTCTGTAAACACTCAGGGTAGACTGGCATGAAGGGAGCCAGAGTCATGGGAGCTGGCCCCTGCAGTACCATAAGCGGGGCCCATGGGTGAAGAGAGGTACAGAAACAGGGCCAAGAGAGAACCCCACAGTGGGGCAGAGGCAGAGATAGGCGGCGGGAGGCATCTGACTCAGTTTGCTGATCTGCACAGAGGACCTTTTGGACCAGGGATCTCCCAGCATTCCTGATCTGTGACTCACTGGGATGGCACCCCAAGAAGCCATCTGTTCCCATGGACAACCAACCAGGCTCAAAACTCATGAGTGCAGGCATCCATATTCAGTGTGGGAACCCAAACTAGTGATGGAGAGAGAGACAATGAGTTCTGTGAATTATGAGTCTCCGAATTCCTGTTTTCACCTAGATCTACACAAAAGCCATCTCTCAGAGACAAGTGTCCTGGAGACCCAGCCTAGAGTACACCTTCAACCCCTTCATGCCCACACCCTGTACCGTTCACACTCTTGGGAACCAGTCAAACCCGGGCTTCCAGGTGGCTGGTGCCAGCTCACCTCACCCCACCTGTGGCTGCGTGCCCAGCCTGGCGCCCACCTTTACTCAGCTGGCCACAGAGACACCCTTCAGCCCACCTTAACACCCTCTCTCCCGCTGCAGGCCTAGAAGCCAGGACCTTCCCAAAGATGTGCCAGAAGAGCCTTGGAAGGAAGGCTCAGTTAGGGCTGTGTTGGGGCTTCGGGCTGGGAGTGAGCAGGTGAGGAGGCTCAGCAGAGGCAGAAGATCTACCTGTCCAGCTGGAGTCTCAGGGGCGAGGTGCTCTGGCGGATCTTGCTCTGGGCCTCAGCATGAAGCATGCCATCCGCACTCTCCCCGTTGATGGCCAGGATAATGTCGCCAGGCCGGAGGTCAGCAGCCTCTGCCTTGCCCCTTTCTGTCACCTATTGGAATGAGGAGCCAGGACCTGAGTGAGGAGTCTTCAGTACTAGGTACCCATGCTGAGCCAGAGGTGAACTTGGGAGAGATGGAGCAAAGGGGATTTCCTTCTGCTACCCAGGAAACACAGAAGCTGGACTGGATCCCCGACACCCCTTCTCTCCCTTCTCCGGCTAGCCAGATAATCCCTCTGAAGCTTGAGTGGAACCCCCAACCCCTCCTCCCCTGGCATTCAAGCAGAGGCCTCCCAAGGAATGTGATGGCAGAATGTCAGGAACTGAACTTGGAAATACTTCTGGATAGAGAGCCCTGCCCGAGCAAATCACACCTTGCAGGTAGCTGCCTACACACCACCCCTCCTGAGACTGCTCCCAGCCCGGGCCTGGGTCAAGTGGAAACTGCCCAGAACTCCCAGGGGCTCTTGTCCTATAGAACCACTCAAAATGGCTGCCAGAAGGTATTGGGCTAGGCCCGAAGGCAAACGTAATTTCCAGAGGGTAGCCCCTTATCTGCTTGAGCCCGCTCTTACCTTGGTCACTATGATGGGTGTGTGGAAATCTCGGCCTCCGCTGATTCGGAAGCCCCAGGGGGCCGGTCCCACCACATCCACAGTCAGGGCCATGCCTGGGAGAAAGAAGACCAGACAGGGAGGTGGAGCCCACTCCCCTAAGCCACCCCAAGAAAGAGGGAGAAGAGGGGTGACAGGTCCCAGAGCTGCCCAGGAGGGGCTGGGAGTGGGGGGTGGCAGAGGAAGTGACTAAGTCCCTCCTTCTCTTAAGAGTTTCGCTTCCCCCCACCCTGGGAAGCTGGGACTCTAAGTTCTCTATTCCATGGTCTTCAGCTCTGACTGAGGCTGCAGCCTTGGCTGCCGGCTACCCCGGCAGGCGCTGGGAGGATGGCTGGAAAGGGGCTAGCAGGTGGTCAGAGATACCAGCGTTTCCTCCCTCCTCCCTCTCCCCTCCTCCACCACCTAGGGTAAGGCCCTCAAGGGCTTGCTTCCGGTACTCAGAACTAACTGCATAAGGTACTTCCTCCCCAATCAGGAGGAGAGCAGGGCTGTGTGACAGGAGGGACAGCAAGACACCCGGTGGCCCTACTAGACTGAAGTTAGCCAGATTTTTTTTTGGGGGGGGACTGGCTAGGGTCAGGTCAAGATCTCAGAGGGTCAACTTGGCTGCCTGTCTAACCCTGGCAAAGGGGTTCAGATGGGCACCGTGCAGCTTCCCATGTCTCCTAGAGGCTTGCTGCCCTCTGAACAGTAAAAGCTAGAGAGCCAGAGAGGGCACACCCACGCCCTCCCCAGAGCTGGCCTGATGCTGTCTGCCAGCAGACCCACAGGCCTCCCATCCACAGCCCCCTGTGCTCCACAAGGGAGTGTCCTTGAGGACCAGGCCCTCCTAGGATTTCCTGAGCCTCTAGGTCTGGAGCCAGGAGCCAACCCAGGCAGGAAGCTTCGATGCCAAGCTGGGCACCACCCAGCCCGGCACCCATGCTGGGGCTGCCCTTGGGGAGATCCAGAGACTGCAGGACGGTTCTGTTTCTCAAGAACATCAGGACTCAGAGGCTTGCCTGTCTATGGCTTCCCCTTTCACCCAGGCCCAGCCACTGTCCCTCCCCAAGTCCCTCGCGGCTGGGGCTGGTCACTGGAAGCCCGCAAACGCCCAGAGCTTCCCAGACCTTTGAGCCGGCCGGTGGACTCCGCGCTGCGGGTGCCGCAGGGAAGTACAAGCCCTGTCACCCCGGCTCTTTCCACCGAGGCCAAAGTACCCCGAGGTTGGAGGAGGAGGAGTGACCGGGTCAGGGGCCATCCGGACGGACGGACCAACAGAGGGGTGCCCACAGGCTGAAGGGAGAGGGGCTTCGGGCCGAGGGCAGGGTCCCCCCAGCTAGAGAGCGGAGAAGGCGCTGGCCCGCGGAGGGTGCCCAGGTGGGCGCGCGCTCACCTGGCTGCGGCTCACCTGTCGGGCCCGGCCGCCAGGCTCGGGAAGGGAAGGGAAGGAAGGAAGGAGGGAAGGAGGAAGGGAGCAGGGACCAGGAGTCGCCGCCGATCGTCCGTCCGACTCCAGGGAGAGCCCGCCCGGGGCTCCGGGACCTGTCTCCGCCCATGTGATCCCGGGGCCGCCCCTGCCGCCGCCCCTGGCCCGGGGAGCCGCCTCCTCCCTCGGTGCTGCGGAGCCCCGCGCTGCCACCTGGCCCGCGCCTTGCGGAGGAGCTGGGGAGACCGCCTGCAGGCTGAGGTCGTCGTCCCGTCTCGGGGTCCCCGCATCCTCCCGCGGTCTCCCAGGGCCGACTGCCACTTCAGAGAGGACCGTGGAGACCCCCACTCCCAGGCCAGGGTCAGGGTCAGGCAATCGCTGGCTCGGGTGCTGACGCAGATGTGGTCTGGACACCCACAAATCCCAAGCTTGGGCCGCCCCTCCTCCCTCCTCTCCCCAGACTGATGACCCGCCGTTTGGCTTGGCACAGCCGGCGCAGTCGGTCTCTGCAGCACAGATACCACACAAGCCTGCCAGGGCGGAGGAGATGGAGCTCTCTTCCCTCCTGGCCTGCCTCAGCCCCAGCCTCCACCAGAAGCCCAGCCTGCCTGCCCACCTCTACCAGGCTCCAAGGCTCCGGACAGCGGGTGGAGTCAGGGACCCCAGGTGCTGCCTCAAGAAAAGAGGAGCCATCTGGCCAGCTGTTCCCTCTGGAGACATACCTGGCAACCCTTGCCCTGGGGGAACTCTCAGGGCCCACACAGCTGCCTCCTGCCTCTGTAGTTGTTATCCCAACTTGGCAGTCTGAGGAGCACACCTGTGTGCCCAGCTGTAACCTGCCTGCCGCAGGTGTGAGTCATTCCCTCGGTGAGGATTGCCCTGGTCACCCGCTCACTTACCCAGGGCATTTGTGGCTCATCCTCTTGAACTCCCGGTCCAGCGGCCTCACCTCCTTGGGCCACCGCCCTCGCCACACCTGCGAAAGCCTCTCTGGGCTAGGAAAGGACTCTCCCAGCTCACTGCGCACTCTCTCCTCTCCCTCGCTCTCTCCCTCTCCCTCTCTCTCTCTCCCTCTCTCCCCCTCTCTTCTCCTCTTCCCTCCCCTCCCCTCCTCTCCTCTCTCTCCCTTCCTCTCCTCTCTCTCCCTCTCCTCTCCCCTCCCCCTCCCCTCTCTCTCCTGACTCATCTCTGTCAGGTAGACCTGGAGGGGTCTCTTACCTGTTGCACCTGCTCTCCCTCCCCAGCAAGATGGAAGCCCTTTTGTTTGTTTTTGGTGCTAGGTAGTGAACCCAGTGCCTGTTTGTACCTTTGCGCTCCACCCTAAGGCCCTGGAGCAGACAGCAGCGGCTAGGGAAGCACAAGGCTACATGGGCCTCTCACGGGGTGACCTCAGGCTGCTTCCACAGCTCTTCCCTCTACAGCAGTGTGTTTTGCCCTCTTGTGTGCGATGGTGTTCATATAGGCAAGGTCCAAAGATTGCAAAGAGGTAGAAGGACAGACGTAGCAGGGAGACAAAGGAAGGGACATTCACCCATTTGACTCACTCACTCAATGATTCAAGCAATATTCATTAACAAATCTTTATTGAACACCCACTGAGTGTAGGCACTAAGCCACATGGGTCCTCCGGGCCCCTCATGGGTGCCTGGAACAGGCTCTATAAACATGTACAAGTTAACCTGCAGGACTTCCTGCTCTGAGTTGAGCGCTCACAAATCCCACCACAAAGACAAGTCAGCTGACCAAGGCTCAACTCTGAGACACAGGGCTGACCTGTTTTGGTCTAAGCGACTCTGTGTCCTGAGTCCAGGTCATTCATTCCCCTTACCTCTCTCTCTTGGCCAGCCCAAGGCAGCCATGAAAGTGGTCTGCATACTGGGGGGGGGGTGTCTGCTGGTGGAAAGTTTCAGGGACCCATTAAAGAGAGGGTATGGGTTTGGTTTCAGCCCAGGGAAGAGTCTCAACTGTGAAATATTTCACGAGGGCATCAGGGAAGGCAGAGAGCTAGGATAAGGGACTGAAAGAAATCTGACAAGGGACAGAGGAACTCTTCCCAGGCAAAGATGGGCTGGACTTGCCCACCTGAAGCCAGGCCAAGGTGAGCACTGGGCTCAGGGAACGGATGAAGAAGTCCATGTAGGTCTTGTTCTGCAAGCAACTGTTTAACCACCCAGGCTGAGGCCCAGGCCACACCCAGGCTCAAGAAACCAGGCCACTTCCCTGACACCTGGGCCTGTCCCTCTGTTCTGACAGAACTAGGCACAACTGAACACACCCACCTGGGACGGGGGAACCCAGAGTGACAGGCCCAGAGGACAGGAGTAACAGGAAGAATGTCAACCTTGGCTGTCCCAAGGCCATCCCTGACCTTCTGCATGACTGTCCTCTTCCAGGGGACTCTAGACAGGGACTTCCGGGACACTTGGTAAGTTGTGTGGTCAGGTGGAGACGACTTCAGCCAATAAGAGGTGGCCCTTGAACTTCTCAGAGCCTCTCTCCTGTAAGATAGTTACGCTGCTTATATTAGGTGACATGCAGGGTAAGCAGTTCAAGAAAGCTTTCCAGCTGGGCGTGGTGGCGCATGCCTTTAATTCCCAGCACCCGGGAGGCAGAGGTAGGAGGATCTCCGTGAGTTCAAGGCCACCCTGAGACTACAGAGTGAATTCCAGGTCAGCCTGGACTAGAGCGAGACCCTACCTCGAAAAACCAAAAAGAAAGAAAGCTTTTCCATAGCTCACAAAGCTTTCCATAGGTATGGTGACTCATGGCTGTACAGCACTCAGGAGGCTTAGGCAAGAGGGTTTCTCCAGTTCCAGACCAGCCTAGGCTATATGGTAAGATCTCATCTGACAAGAACAAGAGAGGCCGGGAGTTGGTAGACTGCTTGCTTAGCATGCATCAAGCCCTTCAAAATCCAGCCCCACGTAAAGCAGGCACAGTGTGGTACAAGTCTGGAATCCCAGCATCCAGGAGTTCAAGGCCATCCTTGGCTACATAGTGAGTTGGAAGCCAGCCTGGGCTGCATGAGACCTGATTTCAAAATAACAGAAAGAATGGAGCTTTGCTTTCACAGGCCTGGGCTGTACTATTGCTGCTGTTCCCCCAGGAGCCACCAAAACCCAGGACTCTTAAAACCCTTGAGCAAGGAAAGCTGCTTTGGCTAGATGTGCCCTACCACTCCCAGCCTCCCGAAACCGATTGCTCAAAACCTTGAGCCCAAAGGAGAAAACAAACACACGAGAGTTTGGGGTGGAAATGAGACACACAGAAGGAAAACATTAGCCGCAGGACAGTTAGAAATGTCATCTATCCAGAATCAAAACCGCCTGAGAACAAGGCCACATTCAGTCCGTTTTCTCCCATCAGGCTCTGCCCTGGCACTGGCGACATTGGTTCTTGGCACTCTGGTCAGACAGCTGCCTGGTCCTGGGGGGCTGCTGTCTCTTGCTGCCAAGCCCGCAAAGCTGAGATACAGCAATGGTGGTTCACCAGCCTCCCCTCTTGTAACTGGCCCACCTGCCTCTCAGTACAGCCCAGCTGCAAAAAGAATTCCCACAATCCCAACAGAGCCCTCTCCCACTCCAAAGGAACAGCACTCAGACACAGGTTCTTGTTATCCGGATTTATTTTACATTCTCTTCCGGAGGGGCCCTGGGTGCTGGGGAGAGCTGGAAGGTGGGAGGGCAGCAAGCATGCCCCCCCCAATCTATCTGTGGAGAGGCCAGTGCAGTCAGAGCACCCCACAGCCCGGCTGGAGGATGTGCAGGGCCCCAGTCCAGGGCTCAGCAGACTCCAGAAGAGGAAGGTGCTGCATCTGTCCCCCACCTAACTCCCAGGCCCAGCTGGAGGCCAGAAGGCAAAAGGGGTGTCAGGCAAGCTAGGGTAGGGTGTGGGGAGGGAAGGAAGCCTCCAGTCTCTGGTCTCTTCAGGGTAGGGGGCTGGTCCTTGTTAAAGGAACCCCATGGGGGTGAAGCTGGGAGCAGTCCCTATTAGGGGAACCGCAGTGGGAGGGGAGACCCCCGGGGGGTCTGGTCTCAATAAGGACTGGAGTCAGGCTCCACTTCAAAGCAGACTTCTGTATTTGGGGGTTGGTAAAGGGCTGTCAGAGGAATGTCTGTGACTTGTGGGTGGGAATCAGTCCAGGGGACTTCGAGGGGGTTCCAAGGAAGGCTGCTGGGGTCTCTTGCAGATGCTAGGCAGGTCCTGGGGGAGGAGGTGGGGGCTTCACTCTCTCCCTTAAGAGCTACAGCTCCTCACCCCATCCTTGCCAGCTCCAAGTTTCTGTATACACCACTCACACCGGGGCTACATAATTTCCAGGGAATGTCCCAAATTTCTGGGTCCTCCGAGAGACACCTGCAAAAGACAGAAAACACCCCCCCACACACACACTCTTAATAAACAGGTTGGGCAGGTGAGTGCCCGCCCCCTGCTGGCAGTGATCAAAACTGCAAGTGGAGTTGGAGGGGGGGAAGCTTGATTTCCTCGCCTCGTTCCTGCCCCCTAGTGGCACAAGCTTAGATAAGTAAAGCTGCACTTAAATCCTTAAGAATCCGAAGCAGTCAACCAATGGGGACAACTTTGCACACAGCATTGAGTAACTCCACCCTTCTTCGAGAAAGCCAGGAAGCTGAATCACAGAACTTCTAAGGAAGAAACCCATTTCATAAACGGGCGGGTGAGGCCCAAGAAAAGGCCCCAAACTTCTCATCTGCTTAGGAGTTAGGGTAACAGTCAGGCCTCTGGTCTGTTATGATCTAAAGGAAGCCTGTGTCCTGGGGTGAAGGAAGGGGATGTACTTGAACCATGATAGTACAAGGGGGGGGGGGCTCATTTTCTTTCATCTTAATTAACGTGTAGCAGCCGGACGATGCCACATTAGCATTGTGGATTTTGCCACAAAAGTGATGCTTTTTCTTCTTGTTTCTAGAAGTCTGAAAAACCTTATAAATAGCATAAAAGAAATTCAAAAGCAAAAGTGTGAGAATAAAATGAGAACGAGGACTGCTAGTGAGTGGTTGCAGAAGCTTGCTTGGCATTGGTACTGGGCACATCAACGGAGGCAAGCTATTTGGTGGAGCCTGTCCTGGTGGCTACCTCTGCCCAGGCAGCCCGGTAACCCTCTGGGTCCCGTGGTCTGCTTGTTGGGTTGGAAGGCAGCACCTCTCTCTCTCTGCATCTCACTTGGCCCATCCTTGAAGTTGAGGCGGGATGGGTTTGTCCACTTTAGGGAGGCTGGTGGGTGGGTCACCTGGCACCAAGCAAGTCCTCTTTGCATGAAGCATTAAGGGGCTGATATCTTTCTCGGCTTCCCACATTGGAGAAGCAGGCTGGGGCTAGAGGGAAGGGGAGGACTGGGGCATGAAACCTGGACCTTCCCAGCAGGATGTGGATCCCAGGAAGTAGTGGACTTGGGGTCAGCAATCCTGTCCTTAGTCTAGGACTTCATCAGTGGCCCCTGGGCCTTGCCTCTCTTCAGGACGGGAAGTTGAGAAGTGGATGGGGGTGACAGTGCCATGACTCCTCATGAACCAGTGTCGGCATGAACAGGGACCCACTCCAATCACCCTCCCCCAAAGTCCTGAGACCCCATCAGGGCCTGCCCTCTCCCCTCCACAAGCCACATACCCACAAACCAGCCATCGTCACACTGCTGCATGACGTCCACGCGGTCCCCCTCCTGAAGTTCCAGCTCATCCTCATTCTGGGGCCTGTACTGGTACATGGCCCGGTACCTGTAGGGAAGACGGTCCTGTCCCAGACCTGCCTGCGGTGCTACCAGGAGCTGCCATTTCTTGTGCTCCTCCCCCTCCCCAGTCACCTAAGTTCTGCAGGATCACCTAGGTTTTTCCCAACACCATGGGTAAGAGCGGGAAAGATGTGAGGTTTGTGCTCAACACTACCTGCCAGAGACGCCAACCCCAGCCACGCCCTCGCAGAGGGTACTTACGGAGTCCAGTGTATCTGTGTGGTGTTGGGGGAGGAGGTCCCCAGGTCCAGGGGCTGGCTGGAGACTCGAGGATGGGTCAGGGCTGGCCCAGGGGTGCTAGAACTCTGGGAGGACAGCCACAGGGTGGAGATGTTGGCATCTTACTGCTCACCTTAGCTCACAAACCGCCCCCCCAAGAGTTAACCTGGACTTAACTACTTCATTTCACAGGCCCTGGAAGTTAGGCCCAGAAAGGGTGAGGGTCAGGACCTCTGCTCTCTCCGGGACAGTGTAGAGTCCAGGAGCAGTCACAGGGTGGGGAGGCAGCAAGGGGAGCAGGCCACCTCACCTGGGTCTGGGGTTTGGGCTCCTGGGTGGGGAAGGAGAAGCAGGTGCGGCGGGGGGAGGTCCGGCCCCCCCAGTCAGTTGGATCCGCTGGGTTGCAAGACGCTGAAGAGGAGCTGGGATGACAGGCCAGGCGAGGAGATGCAGGAAGCTGGGGACTGTCGTCACAGATCCGGACCCGGGGCTCACGGTTCACCTGGACGTAGCTGGCAGGGAAGATGCCTTGGCGCCCTGTGCCCGTGATCCGGCCCTCGTACCAGTTCTCATTCACCTTTCGGATCAGGCAGATCCGCTCCCCCTGGTGGGGCAGGGAGGAGTCGTGTCAGCTGGGCCCTCCTGGTCATACTATACCTGCAGGTCCCTAACCTGGGCTCTCTCATTCACCTAACCCCTCACATATATGAGGGATCAAGCTCAGAGAGGTTCAGCAGGTTATCCAAGGTCACACAGCTAGATAAAAATAACATGAGTCTAGGGCTGGAGAGATGGCTTAGTGATTAAAGACACTTGCTTGCAAAACCTGATGGTCTGGGCTCAATTCCCCAGTACCCATACAAAGCCAGATGCACAAAGTGGTGCATACATCCGGAGCTCATTTGCAGTGGCAAGAGGCCCTCGTGTACCCATTATCTCCCCCACTGAAATATATTAATTTTTAAAAAATGAGTCTAAAGCCAGGCAGGGTGGCTCACACCTGTTATCCCAGTACTTGGAAGGCTGAGGCAGGAGGATTGCTGAGAACTCCCTAGCAACACACACACACACACAAACACAGGCACATGCACACACATGCATGCGTGCACACACACATACACACACACACTAAATTAAGGTAGGGGAAACCTACTCCACAAAATTGAGGAAAGTCTAAAATTCTGGGCACAGAATACTACAGCTGACTTTTTCTTTAAGTTTTTTTCTACACATTAGCCTGTCTTTTCCTGCCCCCACCCTACATGTCCCACTTGCCCCCACCTTTCGGAAGGACAGCTCCACCTCCAGGTCCCCCTTGAAGGTGTACTGGGCCACAGCGTCTCCGTACTCCACCACCTGGTAGGTGGGGGGCTTGATGGGTTTGGGGGTCTCATCTGCAGGCAGCACCTGCAGGAAAGATCATGAAAAAGACGCTGCCAGCCATCAACTGGATACACGGGGGGGGGGGGGGTCGAGGCATGAAGGAGCAGCTGTCTGGGTCAAGAGTCGCCCTGGCCAGAGAGAATGTGGACTCCAGACACTGACACCAGACCCAAGCCTGGGACGGAAGGGTTAGGACAGCCAAGTGTGGTGAAGGGAGTGGGAGGAGCCCATGAAGGCTTCCTGGAGGAAGAAGTTTCAGAGAGAGCATAAGGGAGGATTGGAGGAGCCAAAAGGTAAAAGTCAGCCCACCCAGATAAGGAGTCAAGGTGGGCAGCAGGGAGGTGTTTGCAGATGCAGGGGGCACCTGGTAGCTTCCTCTAAGACAGGAATGCTTAACCTTGTGCCAGGAGTGAGGACCAAGTGTCCCTTGGTTCAAGTGTTGGTCCCTCCTCCCCTCTTACTCTACCAGGGTTCAGCAACCCCATACTTTAAAAAAAAAAAGAATTTTTTTTTTTGAGGGAGAAAAAGAGATGGAAGAAAGTGGGCGGGGGATGAGAATGGGTGTGCTAGGGCCTCTTGCCTGCCAAGTCCAGATGCATGTAGCACTTTGCACATCTGGCATTATGTGGTACTGGGGAACCAAACCTGGGTTGCAGGCTTTGCAAACAAGATCCTTTTTAAAGCACTAAGAAATCTCCCCAGCCAGAGGATCTCCACACTTTCTTTGGTTTACCCTGCTCATAAAAATGACCTAGATGATGGGGTAGATAGCTGCATAAGCTTAGTGAAATTTCACAATCAGAGATTCATGTATTATAGGTGGGTGGGGCCTATAATACCTATTCTTTTTGAAAAATATTTTTATTTAATTGAAAGAATGAGTGCACCAGGTCCTCCTGCCTCTGCCCAAGAATTCTCGATGCACGTGCCACTTTTTATATCTGGCTTTACGTGAATACTGGAGAATTTAATCTGGACCAGAAGATTGTGCAAGCAAGTGTCTTTAACAGCTGAGCCATCTCTTCAGCCTTATAATTCATGTCTACTAAATCAAGACCAGAATTAAACAATTAGCTCATGGATCAAAGGGGAAAACACAAAGGAAATAAGAAAATAAGAAAACAGTTCACGTTAAATGAAAAAAAAAATCAAAACTTGTGGGATATAGCTAAAGCAGTGTTTAGAGGAAAATTCATAGCATCAGATGCTTTTATAAGGAAAAAAAATCTCTAATCAATAACCTAAACTAGGTGGAAGCAGGAGGATCGCAGAGAGCCTGAAGCCAGCCTGGGCTACATAGTAAGTTTCAGGCTAGCCTGGACCACTGCTATGTGAGACTCTAGCTCCAAACCACAACAAAGAAACAAAAAAACATACCCTAAACATTCACTCAAACAAACTAGAAAAGTCAACTTAAAAGGAGGAAAAAACAGAATGAGATTGAAAACACAAACAATAACTGGCAAGACAAGGAACGAGAGGTCCAGGGATATATTTACTGACATTGGAAAGATAAGAGGGAATCTGATGACCAATTTCGTGCCAGTAACTTGGACAGTGTGAGAACATGCAAATACCAACAACTAGCCTGTTTCTAGCAAGTCCAGAACCTACATTCAGAACCTGATTCTTCTGATCCATGGAAACTCCATCTACGAGATGGGGGCTCTCCAGGATGGACAGGTGACACACTTAGAGGCCGTTTGTGAGCTGTTCCACACTTCCAACTCTTCCCACTCGCCTTTAGCAAAGACAGCTTTAGAAAGACAGATTCTGGGGATGGGAAAGACGCCTCAGCCATGAAAGATGCTGGCTTGTAAAGCCTGCCTACCGGGGTCTGATTCCCCAGTACCCATGTAAAACCAGACACACAAAGTGGAACATGTATTTGGAATTCATTGGCAGCAGCAAGGTGCCCTGGGTGAGCCATACACACTCTCTCTCAAGTAAGAAGTATTTTTTAAAAGGGAGCTAGGGCTGGAGAGGTGTCTTAGCAGTTAAGGTGCTTGCCTGCAAAGCAAGAGTTCAATTCCCCAAAACACTCTTAAAGCCAGATGCACAAGGTGGCGTTTGTTTGCAGCGGCTGGAGGCCCTGCTGCACCCATATTCTCTCTCTCTCTCTCTCTCAAATAAATAAATAAATAAATAAATAAATAAATAAATAAATAAATAAATAAATAAATTTTCTTTTTGGTGTTTCGAGGTAGGGTCTCGCTCTAGTCCAGGCTGACCTGGAATTCACTCTGTAGTCTCAGGGTGGCCTTGAACTCAAGGCAATCCTCCTACCTCTGCCTCCTGAGTGCTGGGATTAAAGGCGTGCGCCACCACGCCCGGCTAATAAATTTAATAAGTCTTTTAAAAAATATTTTATTTATTCATGTTCAAGCAGAGAGATACAGAGAGAGAGAAAGAGAGAGAGAGAGAGAGAGAGAGAGAGAGAGAGAGAGAGAGAGAGCGAGAGAGCGCACACCAGGGCCACCACCTTGTGGGTCTGGTTTATGTGGGTCCTGGGAAATTGAACCCAGGGCCTTAGGCACTGGAGGCAAGTGCCTTAACCGCTGAGCCATCTCTCCAGCCCTAAATAAATAAATTTTAATAAAGCTAGACTCTAAGTGGTAAGTCTTGGTGGCTTCTCACAGAAGAGCTGAGCCTTGGTTCTTCCCTGGGTCGGGCTGAGCACATGTTGAGCCCTGGACCAAAGACTCACAAGAAAGACAACCTGGGCTGGAGAGACGGCTCAGCAGTTAAAGTGCTTGCCTACAAATCTTAATGACCAGACATAAAGCCAGAGGCACAAAAGGGGTGCCTGCATCCTGACTGAGGGGCCCTGGGGTGTCCATTCTCTCTCTACTCTCTCTGCTTTCAGATAAGTAAATGAAATATTAAAAAAAGAAAGACAGACCACCCTTGCCCCTCACAGTTCTGCACCTCAGGAAACCTGAGGTCTCCCCAGCCGGCTCCATCCCTCCAGCTCACCTCCACATAGTTGGCAGGGAAAATGCCCTGTCGGCCATGATGCTCTCCCTCCAGCCAGTTCTTATCCACCTCCTTATGGATGTAGACGATGTCCCCCTTCTGCAGAGTCAGCTCCCTGCAGACCAAGCCAAGGATGTCACAGCTCCCCAAAGCCCCCCGGGGTCCCCCCCACCCCTGAGGAGAACAAACTTACTTGGGGGACTGGGCCTGGAAGTCAAACTTGAGCCGGGCAGCCTTCTTGGGGGAAAGAAGGGCAAATGGGCTACTTTGGCCACCCCGTGCTCCGGCCACCCCCTCCCCATCCCCCTCCTCACCCCCACTCTCACCCCTCCCCTCCCTGATGGCCCCTCCTTACCTTCTTCTCCTCCTTCCTGGCTGGGCTGCTACCCCTTTCCGAGGCACTGAGCTCTGGGGAGAAGTACCACCTCGGTTTGGGAAGGTCATGTGCGGGGGAGATTGGGTTGGGGGTGGGCATGCCGCCCCCCCCCCAGGTCAAGCAAGGGACTCTGTGACCTTCCTGCCCCGCCCCCACTTTCCTGGGGCACTACATAGCCAGTTGGAACACGTCCAGCAGTAAGGGTTGTGGGGTGCTTACGTACCTGAAGTAGGGTAGACAAAATCTCTCCGTCCCAGGAAGGGGCTTCCTCCTCCATCCGCCATTCTGTGGGGGCTCAGAGGTCGGAAGGAAGCCTGGTAAGGTGCATTCGGGGAGCCAGACCTCCAGGCTGAGGCTGAGCTGCGGGGACAGACACACAGTGAGCCACCTGTCCGGGCTTGATGCCGTAGATCTCCCCGGGGCCCCCAAATCTCCCCCCCCCCAATCCAGGGCTCTGGCCTCCCAAGGCGTCTCCCAGGTCCCGGGACTCAACAGGATGCCCTACTTCCTGAAAGGCCAAGGCCGGGAAGGGTGAGGCCTCGGGTGGGGGAGAGGCAGGAGGCCTCCGAGAGCCCTGGGAGGTGGTGGGTGGGGGAGGTGGCGGGGTGGGGGTCCCTCGGGCTGAGGCAGGTGGCCCTCTGGGCATGAGCTTGCAGCCTCTGCAGGGATCCGGGCGGCTGGGGTCACTTCTCTCCAGGGGCCCCTGGTCCTGTGCCCTCCTGTGGGGCTGGCCAGTCCCCCCTGCCCTGGGCCGAGCCCTGTCCCCCGTGCCCTCCAGGCCCCCCCCGCGTCCCCAGGTCCCCCCGCACCCGGGTCCCCGCGCCCCCAGATCCCCGCGCCCCCAGATCCCCGCGCCCTGGCCCCCGCAGCCCAGCCCGCGCCACGTCCCCTCCGGGCGGGCGGCCCACGCGTGGGCCAGACCCTCCCCCGGCCCGCGCCCCCGCCTCTCACCAGGCCCGGGGCCGCTGCTGCTCCGAGGTCCGTCGGGGCGCCTGCGAGCGGGGAGACGGGCGCGATCAGATCCCGGGGACCCCCGAGCCGCGGCCACCGCCGCCGCCGCCGCCTCCGGAAAAGTTCTGGGCTCGGGCGGGGCGGAGGGAAGGGCGGGCGGCCGCGGGGCGGAGGCGGAGGCCGGCCGGGGAGCCGGGGCGCGCCGGACTCCGGGGTCCCGGGGGCTGGGCTCGAGGCGGGGCGCCGAGGGGCGACGTGGGGTTGGCGGGGAAGGATTGCCAGGGGTCACTCGAGGAGCAGACGGGGCCGAAGTCCAGCCCGCTGCCCACCGCGGCCCCAGCCCCGGGCCAGCGGGGCCCCTCGCCGGCCCGTACCTTCGGGGACGGCAGCCGGGTCTCAATGGCCCGCAGGTCCTTGTCAAGCTCGGCGCTCAACTGAGCCAGTTCCCTCTCCAGCAGGACCTGGGGGGGGGGGACTCACGCTAGGCTGGGAGGACCATCTCTGGGGGAGGTGACCAGAATGGGAGCTCAGCGCCACCTGTCCCCAGCAAAGCACTCCGAGGTGCTGGTAGGACCTCAGTCCTCCTTGACGTTGCCTTTTGACCTTTTTTTAAAAAACCTTATGACTTGTCTGTTCAAGAATCTGAAGGGCTTTTCCACCAGCTTCTGTGGCTTCCCAATCCTGGCTTCACCACACCTATCCAGGCTTCCAACACTTAGCTGGGCCTCTCTCTCTCTCTCTCTCTCTCTCTCTCTCTCTCTCTCTCTCTCTCTCTCTCTCTCTCTCTCACACACACACACACACACACACACACACACACACACCTCTTGTCACCAGCCTTTGTTTACACTTCTCTCTAGAGCGACTCTCTCTCTCTGTCTAGCCAAACAGCTCCATGTTCAGGAATGTCTGAGACCACCCCATTCCACACTGACCATTCCCTTCCTGCGCTGGTCAATATGTTCACTGTACGCTTATTGAGCACCTACTGTATGCAGGCACTGTCTTTGGTACTGGGGATGGAGGTAATGTGTATGGGACCGAGGAGAGTCAGAGGCCACATAACCTAGAATCACGACCCTGTCCCTCTGTCCCCCCCACACCCACCCATGCGCTCACCTCGATGGGCTGGGTGGGTTTCTCAACAGGGTCATCCACCAGTGGTTTCTTGGGCTGAAGGGGGGGAAGTATATGTCAGAGGGGACATAATCTCTTTCCACATGTTCCCAGAGGACCCAGCCGACACTCACCTTCTGACCTGTCTCTAGTTCTTGCAGAAACTGGTTCCAGGACTCTTCTGTCCAGACATTCTCCACTTTCTCTCGGGGTCTGTGCACCTGCAAGGATGTGTGTGGCCATCAGCTTGAGTGGAGTGACAGGCCTGCAGACTGTGCTGTCATCAGAGGAACATGATGAGATGCATGAGGACCACCGTGATTGGGGTACCTGATCTGGGAGCTGGATCCCAGAAGAGGACGTTCCAGGGCTGTAGTTAAAGGTGTTCCTAGGTCTCTCTTCAGAGTGATTCCAGGTTCTTCTGGAGAAAGGGAAGGAGATCACGTCAACTTCCTTTCTGGGCAACTGAGGCATAGTTAAGAACACAACCTGTGGAGATGTGTCCCCTCCTTACCCTTGTCCCTGTTCCCACCAAGGGGCCTAAGACTGCCCAGCCTGCCCTGCCCCTTATTGTGGAAGCCATGTTATACAGGGTGAGTGCCAGGTTTCAATCCAGCTCCCCACCTAGTAGCTGTGTGACCTTTTGGCAAGTTGTATAGAGCCTTGGGCTCAACACCAGTCAAATGGGGGTGACTTGGTAAGGAAATGTATGTTAGGTGCCCAGGAGGAGGCCTCCCATGGGTGACAAGGCTCTTCCTACCGGCCTTGGGTAAAGTAATCCTGCATCGATGTTTAGTGTGGTGTCTGTGCAGTGGCCTTTCTTGCTACATGAAGTGATCTTCCACCCCCGGCTCAGGATGAAGGCCCTCCGCACGTTCTGTCCCTAGACCTCCGCTGTGCTTGGTGACCTAGCCTGTGTGACCACTTCAGCTATTGAGCAATGTACTGTCCCATCTGTCTGAGCTTCCCTCAGGGTCTCCTTTCCTGGCTGGCTTTTGACTTAATTTTTTTTAAATTTTTAAATTTTATTTATTTATTTTCAAGCACAGAAATACAGAGAGAGAAAGAGAGAGAGAAAGAGAGAGAGAGAGAGAGAACCAGGGCCACCATCTGTGCGTCTGGCATATGTGGGTACTGGGGAATTGAACCCAGGGCCTTAGGCACTGGAGGCAAGTGCCTTAACCGCTGAGCCATCTCTCCAGCCCTTGACTTAATTTTTTATCTTTGGCTCTTTTGAGGTAGGGTCTCACTCTAGCCCAGGTGGAACTCACTCTGTAGTCCCAGGCTGGCCTCGAACTCACAGTGACCCTCCTACCCAGGCCTCCTGAGTGTCGGGATTAAAGGCATGTGCCACCATGCCTGGCTAATTTTATTTATTTATTTGCAGGGGGAGAGAGAATATGGATAGGCATACCAGGGCCTCCAGTCACTGAAAACAAACTCCAGATGCATGTGCCACCTTGTGCATCTGGCCCTACATGCTCAGGAATCGAACTTGAGTCACCAGGCCCTGCAAGCAAGAGCTTTATCTGCTGAGCCATCTCTGCATCCCTAATTTTATTTTTTAAAATATTTTTACTTATTTATTTGTGAGCAGAAAGAGAGAGAATGGGTACACCAGGACTTCTTACCACTACAAACTCCAGCTCCATGCACCACTTTGTACATCTGACTCTCTGTGGGTACTGGGGATGAACCTGGACAGGAGGCTCTGCAAGCAAGCCCTTTAACCACTGAGCCATCTCCCCAGCCCGTGGCTGACTCCCCCCTCCATTGGCATCTATCTTTTTATTATTTATTATGAACTTTACTGTATGAACACATCACACGTTGGTTCATTGCTGGTGTTTGGTTTGGTTTTTGAGGTCGGGTCTCCCTCTAGCCCAGGCTGACCTGGAATTCACTATGTAGTCTGAGGGTGGCCTCGAACTCCCGTCGATTCTCCTACCTCTGCCTCCCTAGTGCTGGGACTAAAGGTGTGCACCACCATGCCTAGCTCAATGGGCTGGCAATTTAAAAGATTAATTTTATTTACTGAGCACTGTATTTATGGGCAAACCAGGGTCTCTTGTTACTGCAAACAAGTATCAGGTGTCTGTATCACAGCTTTATGTGGAAGGTGGTGAATAAAACCTGAGCCGTCAGGCTTTGCAAGCAGTGACTTTAACCACTGAGCAATCTCCCCAGCCTCTGGTTTTCGTCTGAAAGTTGCCTAGTGGAACCCCTGTACTGAGCTATCAAATGATGGAATGTCTGACCACAGGGTCAGGATTTGTTGGCTATAATTATGACACCATTTTGATTTCAGCAATAAAAAGGTGATCATGAAAATGGAATGTGTTGTTCCTAATGGAAGGAAGCTCCAATCATACCTGTGTGTAATTAATGCCTGCCGTGTGCCGGTGATGATGCAGGATCCATTCCATATGATCTCATTCATCCACACGCTCACTCCAGGATCCTCACTTACACAATGGGAATACGGAGGGCTCAGATTGGCTGAGAGGCCTGTGGTGGTTTGAGTGTGAACTGTCTCCCAGAGCCTCACATCCAATCCCCAGCTGGTGGCAGCTTGGGAGGTGGAGCCTTGCTGGAGGAGGTTGTTACAGGTTTGGGGGGGGGGGATGGACTTTAATTAGTCCTGCTGGCAAGACAGACCACTTTCATACACAACAGGTGAGTCACCTTCCTGTTCATGCCCTGCCATGAGACTTCTCTTTGTAAACTTGAAACCATGAGCCTGAGATAAACCCGTTCCTCCGCTCAGTTGCTTTTGGTCAGGTGATTTGTCCTAGCAGTGAGAAAGGAACTGTCCACAGCCCCAAGGTCACATGGCTAAGAGGCAGCACACTGGCTTGGAGCTCTTCTCACTACCTCACTGTCCAAGGCCACGGCCAGTGAAGGCTGAATCCCATCCTGTAAAGCCACAGGCAGCTCATGGATTTCAGCACAGAGCAGAGATCCAGGCCCCAGGGTGGAGTGGAGCCCCTCCAGGGCCTGAACAGTTTGCATAACGGAGGGAATTTCTTCCTTTCCCTCTGCAGGGCACCTCGAGCCACATTTGGGCAGGAACCTGGGTTCAGCCATACTGCTTGTTTTGTCTCAGATTTCAAAGTAGAAGGCCACACGTCTGAGCAGTGATGAACATTTTCCATTCCAAGCCCCCTGGGCAACCCCTCCCCATATAGATGACTGAGGAGGGGTGGGTTCCTCTTGCCAACCAAAAGTGCATGCCTGGTATTTCTGACCAGGAATGGGTGCCAGATCTACTTCTGGCCAACTTTCCCCTTTGTCCCTGGGGTGGTGGAGACCCTCTGAAACTATCCAGAACTTGGTGGAGGAACTAGACCAGCTCTTGCCTGCTTCTGGGCTATGCCAGCTGTGGCCACGAGGGGGCAGGAGTCCCCACAGCCCCTGCCCACAGCTCACCCGCTGGAAGTCACCGCAGAACCAGGCCTGGGGGCAGGTCTTTGATGGGGTCCTGGATGCCTGAGGTCTGCAGAGGCTGCACGTGAGAAAACCTCTGGAGGTGGAGGAAGACAGGCAGAGGATGGGGTTGGGTGATCAGTTAGCGTCTGGCACCCACCTCCACCCCAGCTCCAGACTCACAGGGAGAAAGGTGGGTTTTGGATCAGTACAGAAGGGCTTTGCCCCAAAGTATTTTTTACATACAAAATCCTCAAAACATCTCTGGGGCCCCTTGGTTGGCCCACTGCACAAATGAGGGAAGAGAGACCCAGGGAAATCTGGCCAGCAGGTGGCTAAGCAAAGAGTCCCTGGAAAGCAGAGGCTAAGGATCTTGGTCACTTTCTACCAGGGCTTCTGGACAGCCACAAAACCCTTGTAGAAGCATGTCACCGAGGATCCCCAAAGCTTGCATCTCCAGCCTTTAATACCAGTGAGTCCACACCCCTCACCTTTGGGCGAGTCTTCCAAGCTCCAGTTCAGTTGCAGGTCTGGGGAGCAGAATGGATCAGGTCACAAATGGAACAGAAAGTGAGGAAAGGGCACCCCAGGAGTCGGCCTGACCGCACCCAGCCTCCCTCCTGCCTAGAGAAGGGCTGAGGGCTGACTCAGGGCTTGAAGAATGTCCCGAGGGAGGGAAGGAATTAGGAGGGCAGCCCTTGGGAGGGCTTGAAATGCCTGCCTCTGGCAGACTTTGGGTCTGTGTGAGCCAACTGCTCAGCAGCCTTGTCCACACCCATTGCTCCTCCCTACCCTTCCCACACACCCTCTCCTGACCTCTGCAGGCCTGCCTAGGCCACGCAAGCTGGGGGAAGCGGGACTTCCCCTCTCCCTATTTCCCTTCCCTCCGCTCCCTTTTCTAAATGCCCTGCTTCCCACTCTGCCCATCTCCCCCTCCCTGGTGTGTGGGAACTTCCGGGCCTCCTGCTAAGAAATGCTAAACCAAAGCAGCCCTCTCGGGAGCCTGCCTTCGCCTTCCTCACAGCAAACCAGAACTGACTGGACATCACGCCTTCAATCCCTACTCCCCTCTCCAAGCAGCCCTTCCCCTTACCAAGGACTCTGTGTGTCACCCAAGGGTCAGCTTCCTGCTTGACCCACCGGCTGGCAAGGCTCCCGCTTCCTTCTGAAATCCTTGCTCCCTCCCTGGCCACGCCTCCTGTGTTGTGGCTGGTTTCTCATCCCAGGGGCTTCTTAGCACCCATGGGCCCAGGACTCAGTCCTGGGGTCTGCCTGCCTGCCTGCCTGTCTGTCAGTCAGTCTGTCTCTGTCTCTGTCTCTGTCTGTCTGTCTGTCTGTCTCCCTCTCCTATCCCTTATCTCCATCTTCCTAGGTGACCTGGTTAGTACATTTAAAGTACATTCAGCCTCTGTATCTATAGGTTCCACATCCATGAATTCAACCACCTGCAGACTGAAAAAACTTTGAAAAAATAATTACATCTGTACTGAACACAGACTTTTTTCTTGTCATTTCCTAAACCATCCAGTATAACCACTGTTTATTTTACTTTGTATGAAGTATAGGTAAATCTAGAGACAATTTAAGGTATATGAGATGATTTGGAGATTATATACAAACATAACTACTACCTTTACCTACATGATTTTTATTTTTAAAATTTATTTAGTGTGTGTGTGTGTGTGTGTGTGTGTGTGTGTGTGTGTGTATCAGGGTCTCTTGCCACTGCCAATGAACTGAACACCAGATACTTGCTCCGCTTTTTGCAACTGGCTTTATGTAGATGTTGGGGAACTGAACCTGGGCTGGTGGCAGGCTTTGCAAGCAAGTGCCTTTAACGGCTGAGCCATTTCCTAGACTCACATTTTGGTTCTTTTTTAATTGCTTTTTAAAAAATATTTTATTTATTCATTTTTCAAGCAGAGAGATACAGAGAGAGAGAGAGAGAGAGGGAGAGAGAGCACACCAGGGCCACCACCGGTGGGTCTGGCTGATGTAGGTACTGGGGAATTGAACCAGGGGCCTTAGGCACTGGAGTCAAGTGCCTTAACCACTGAGCAACCTCTCCAGTCCTTTTAATTGCTTTTGATTGGTTGTTATTTATTTATTTAAATTTTGTAGACAGGCCTCCCACTGTAGCCATAGCTGGCCTGGAACTCATGGCAATTCTCCTGCCTCAGCCTCCTGAGTAGTAAGCTCACAGGAATGAGCCAACAACCTGGTTATACACCTTTGTACCTATATCTTAGAGCATTTAAAAAATTTTTATTCTTTGCAAATGTATGTGAGCATGGTGTCCACACCTATGCATTTATTTGTGTGTTCACGTGTGTGTGGTGTGCACATGTATGTGAAGGCCAGAGGTGGACACTGGGCGTCTTCCTCAGTCATTCACCTCCCCACTCATTAAGACAGCTCTCTCACTTGAATCCAGAAGACGCTGACCAAGCTAGTCTAGAATCATCTAGACCCCATCTACACTTCTGCAGTGCTTGGATTATCCGCCAGCCCTCTATACCCATTCAGCATTCGTGAGGGTGCTGGGATTTAACTCCAGACCTCAGGCTCGGCTTGAACAGCAAGCACCTCACCCTGTGAGCCATCTTCCCAGTTCCTAGACACCAGTGTATCAGGGATTCACATCAGACCCTTGTAGAGTAGTGAGTGCAAACTGCGGATGGATCTCTGCCACTTTATACAAGGCACTTGTGCCTGCCGGGTTCCAGTATCTGCTGCAGGTTCTGGAGTCCCCTTTTGGATACTGGGGAATAACAATCTTTTTAATCCCACAATTAGTGACTTTGGTTATAAATTAGAATGGCCTGGCTAATGTGAAGTAAAGAAGTCTCTTTTGGATGAGTCCTAGGTATTTCCAGCTGAAGCTTAAACCTTGAACGAGTCTGGGACATTTAGCTGCCATCCGAAGTGGATACTGGCATCTCAGCTTGGATACTACAAACACCAAAAACAGAATGCCTCTTAAACCTGCCTTCCTCCTGAGACTACAGAGTGAATTCCAGGTCAGCCTGGACTAGAGCGAGACCCTACCTCAAAAAACAAACAAACAAACAACAACAACAACAAAAAAACTCTGCCTTCCTCCCTCCCCCCTTCAGTCTTCTCTGTCTCTATGTTAGAGGCAGGCATGCTCCTGTAATCCCAGTAGTCGGGAGGTTGAAGCAGGATCATGGGGAGTTCTAGGCCAGCCTGGGTATAAGATGAGACCTTGCACCAAAAAGAAAATTCCACAACAAAGCAAAACAAACAAACAAACAAAAAACCATGACTGGGGAGATGGTTCAGTAGTTAAAGACTATTGGCTTACAAAGCTTGCCGGCCTGGGTTCAATTCCCAGGAACCATGTAAAGCCAAATGCACAAAGTGGCTCATGTATCTGGAGTTCATTTGCAAAGGCAGGAAGCCCTGGCATACCCATACTCTCTCACTCTTCTTGTGAATAAAATAAAAATTAAAAAACAAGTAAACACAACTGGAAATTCCATATTTGAACTTTCTCAGGTTTAAATCCTTCCTTGATGCCCCTTTCATGTCGTGTCCAGTCTCAGGAAATCCCAATGACTGCATCAGGAATGCCCGGGAATCCCACCAGCCACTGCTAAAGCCCTGGTCTGGGTCACTGCTGTGTGTGGAGTTTCTAAGGTGGTCTTTGTCCTCCCAGCCTTACCAATCAGGGAACCAGGCTCCTCTCTGCTCTTCTGCTCCAGGGAGCACAGGAAAGCCTTCCAGCCATTGCTCTCAGACCTCATCGCTCTGCTGCTAAGAACCACCCAGGGACTCCTGGTTTCTTACATAGTAAAAGTCAAATTCTTCCTAAGAGGCCCCAAGGCCCTATGGGACCTGACCCCATGACCTCTCCGGTTGCATCTCCCACCACAGGCCTCCCTCCTGTCACTGCAGTCCAAGAGCTGCTGGCTGGTCCAAAACATGCCAGACGTGCTTGCCCACTGGGCCTTTGGAGCTCTGCAGGAGACCTCCTCTCCCTGGGTTCCAGTCGGGATACTTCACTGGGGCCTTCCCTCACTGCACTGGCCACTCCCTGACTCGCTTTGGTTTTCTCCTAGCCCTTTCCACCATCGCCACATCGAAGGCTCATCTGTTGCGCATGTCCATCTTATCCTTGAACCTACAATAGTACTCAGCACACAGCGAATGCCAGGCAGAGAGGCAAGGACCACTCAGTGGATGAAAACCTTGTAAGAAGCTGCACCCCAGGGTTGGATGCATTTGGGGTTGTGGAAGACACCAAGGCTTCATGTCCAGGAATGACTAATACTGATGCAGACTGACAGGTAAGTTAGAGGGATTGTGCCTTCAGAGGACATTAGGGGACAGCAGCAATCACTTTCTACCTAAGACTAATCTGGAGGCCACTGATGGACCCAAGCATGGGGTGGGGCACAAAGAACGCCTTCCTTTCTTTTCTGCTTCAATACAGGGTCTCATTTTGCTGCCCAGGCTGGCCTCAAACTTGCGAACCTCACACCTCTGCCTCCTGAGTGCTAGGATTACAGTGGGAAGTCAGATAGAGGCCTTCTTTCTTTGGCCTGTTTTAGGGACCACTCACCTTAGAGCCTGGAAGGGGGGAGAGAGAATCCTGTAAGCAGGTAAGTCCCCGTTCCTGCCCCTCCCTCTTCAAGCGGAAGATGCTGGGGTTGATTCTGGAAGAGAGGGCCCTGGAAGGGTGTCTAACCTGGCATTTTCCGGTGAATCTGCTGGAACATTCTCCGATACCAGTCTCTGGGGCTGTCAACACTCTGAGATCAGAAAATGAAAGTCAGGCCTCCCTGCTCATCCAATTTTCCTAATGTTAAGCCAGAATGTCCCCCCCCCCCCCAGGTAGGCTCTCGTTCTAGTCCAGGCTGACCTGGAATTCACTATGTAGTCTCAGGGTGGCCTTGAATTTACGGCAATCCTCCTACCTCTGCCTCCCAGGCTAGAAAGTTTTTCTTGATGAAACCTTTCTCTGGGAAAGTGGCTGGGGACTGGGGAATGTCTCTTGTGATATCTTTTGTTTTTGAGATTGGGTCTCAAGGCCCAAGAATGACTTTGAACTTCTGATCTTCTATCCCAATACCCCAAGTGCTGGGACAACAGGCATGCCCCATCACAACCAGTTTCTGCACTGCTGGGTGTCCAGCCCAGCTTTGTGCGTGCTAGGCCAGCACTCTACTGACTAGGTAACATCCCCAGCCTTTTTTGGGGTGCCTTGATGAAACAATAACTAACTTCATGTCATGTATGAGGAGGACACACGAAAGGACTCCATCGGTGTGTAGAACAATGACCCTCTCCACTGTGAGATGTGTGATCATTTACGCCTTTCTTTCTTACATTTCTACATGTCAAATGCATCTAGCAAGAACACTTCCTGATGCTTCATATCAGGAAAAGAAAAGCAACCCTGTAGGAGAGAGAGGGCATTCCACGTTTTCACATTACCCACCTTGCTGGGGTCTCAAGACAGCCTCGAGAAGCTGAAGGATATGTGAGTATGAGGAACTGGGGTGGGCAATGGAAGAGGGATGGGAACTTGGCGATCCTGGGTGAACTGACTACTAAATCCTGCCCTGCCCAACGTGCACAAGGATTCTCTCTCTGGACTCACTCATTCAGCCAGTCACTCATCTGGAACCTAGCCTGGAGTACTATACTCAGTCCTTGGGATACAAAAACTGAAAGGTTCAGCCTTTACAACGCTGGCTCTCTACCTTTGAGATCCTGTTGGAAATTCTTGATATGTATCCCATACCCCATGTATGATTCAGACACACCCATACTTTCTGGGGTTCATGATCCCTGAGACCCACCATGGGTAGAATTCCTGCTTAATCTAGAAAAAAAAATGTTGATACAGCCCTTTTTTTTTTATGTCCCACCCTGAGTAAACTCAGAGAAACAGAGATGGATGTGGGTCCCTGGGGGCCCTCCGTCTGGGACTCACGGATCTGGGGGCAATGGGCATGCCGCTGTCGTCCAAGGGCCCGACTCCCTCGTACTTCACCCATCGCTTGTCCCGACGCTTGCTATCCTTGGTCCATGTAGCTGACCAGTTCTGGGCATTCTGGGAGACTGGGGGCTTCGGGTTCGCAGAGGGCCGGCTCCCAGGGCCTGGCCAGGTCTGATACCATGTGAGGTCTGTGGGTGAGGGTATAGGAGAGCGTTAACTAAAGGCAGGGGTTCCCCAACTGACCTTGTTTGTCTCCTCAGGACATCGATCCCTGTGAGTTCAAAGTTGTTTGACTGGATGACACAGAGACATCAGCATGCAAGGCTTCTTGCTGGTTTATTTTGAAAATTCAAAATGGATTTTGTTTTGAGAAATCAGTGCCCATCCCCAACCCCAGTTTGCTTCTAGGACTGTCCTAAGAGTTTGCAGAAGATGTCTGGAAATCATTACTTGTAAAGAACGATGGGGACATCCCAGCCAGGGTGTGGCAACAAAGATTCTGGAAACAGACTGAAATTTAGACCCCAGCTCTGCCACCTTCTGCTGTGTGGCTCGAAGCACATCGTTTACCCTGTCACGATCTCATTTTCTACTTGTATAAAATGAGAGTAATTGCAGCAAAATTTCAGTGCCTTCTATTCTGTCTCAGGCCAACAGTTACAAGGTTCTCAGTGAGGCAGAACTCACTACCCGGGCACTGCAGTGTCCCCAGCTCCCCCAGAACCTTTAGCCCCTATGAGCTGGTGTAAGGGCATAAACTCTGGTGATCCTGATGGTCAAGGGCGTAAATCTCAGTGTAGCTTTGGTTACTGAGCAGCTCTGAGACTCTGGTTCTTTCCAGGGATCATGCCCACAATTGAACCTGGCTTGACCAGGATGTGGAGGCTTGTGAAATGTCTTCACAGTGTCTCCCTGCTGTAAGCATTCACTAATTACTTGTTTAAATGACCGAACAGTCCTTTACACAGTGTCTGCCTCAGGGGAATGCTCAAGAAAGGGTGCCACCTCTCTCAGGGCTGGCCTGCACCCAGGAATTCCCAGGAGGCTCAGGGACCCTGGGACCTAGCTGATAGGCTCTCAAGCTGCCTACTCAATCTCCTGCTAGGCTACATGACAGCTAAGGGCTTGGGGGGGGGCTCAGTCCCCACCCCTTCTTTAGCCAACATTCCCCCACCATTTGTATCCATCCATGCCTAGTACAGTGTCCTTGACCTCAAGGCCATGGCTCCTGCTCACTCCCTTCCTCTGGCAGGAGGAAGGGATGGGCTGTGTCAGCCTGTTCTCTATCCAAGGTTTCTTCCTCAGGGTCAGCAGATTCTCCCAGAGAGGGCTCAGAGCTGAGTTCTCAAGCCCCTGGGGACCTTCTCAAGGTCTTGAAAACCCCATCCCCCTCTGCTGCCCCTCTCTGGAACAAAAGGTACCAGGTGGCTAGGCACAGGGGGCTTGAGCCCATGTGGGACCCCTAGAGCAGGTCTTCCTGAGCAGACCTACCTGGGTGCCGGGAAGCATCTCGCCTGGGTGGGGTGTAGCCATTGCACACAGTCCTGGGCGCAGGGTCATGGAACTGGAAATTAAGGGTGTTGGAGCCACCATTCCGGAGCACAGGCACCTGTGGGGAAGGGCCCAGCTGTTCCACAGGAGTAGGAAGGGATTGCAGCTCACAGCCTGACCTCGTGGGAAAGCCATGGAGGCTCTCTGGAGTTCTCTTCAGACCCCCTGCCATCCCTCTTAACTCTTCAATCCTCCTGGCTCCCCCACTTGGCCTGCTAACAGTATCCCCACCAACTGCTGACCCTCGGTGCACCCCCTCTCTTGCTGTCCACTCACCCGAGTCCCCCGGGAGGATGACCCTACATGGGTCCGGAGGTGGCTAGGGATAAAGTCATCCAGGCTGAGCCCAGCGGGGAGGTTGCAAGGCAGGCCTTGCATGCTTGGGTCAAGGTTGGCAGACACCGGCTGTGCCAGCTGCTCCTTTGTGTGTCCTCTGCTGGGAAGGAGGAAGGAAGGGAAAGCCCTGCTGAGCTGGACTGCCTGGGCCCTCTTGGCTGCACCCAGAGGTGGGGGAGGAAGGCTGCCTGTGGGAGGGGGTAGCTCCCAGCTCGGTGGGAGCTCAAGGACCCAGGAAACAGGCTGCTCTGGGTACTCGCCTGCGGGCTGCCCTGCAGACTCCCAGAGGCACAATGGGCTGTTTGTTAGGCCTGGGGCAGGAGCTGCTGGTGGGAGTGGGGGAGGGGAGGCCCGTATGAAGGAGGGGAGGGAGAGAAGGATGGCCAGGAATGGGCCAGCGCTTCCTGAATACCCCATCTGGGGCTCTCTGTGCCAGGACAGTCAGCTCCCCAGAGGGAAGGCATGGAGAACCTGGGCAGCTAGCATGGAAACTTTGCTTGCATGTGTCTGTCTCCCCCAGGCCCTGGGCAGCATCTGCTTGCTCTTAGGGACAAGAGCTGTCTCTGGGAAGTAGCCAGCAGTGCTCTCATTCCTACCAGACCCAAGGAGAGTGTAGGGGGTATTTTCAGGTAGGGAGCCACTCCTTCTGGGTTTAGAGGAATGTGGGCTGCTTCTGAGCAGACCAGACCTACTGAGGATCAGAGCTAACAGAAACCAGTTGTCTGGAGAGAGACGTGGTGGGTGACAGCTCAGGTAGGCTAGCTGCTCTTTCCCCGGGATGCTGTTCCTGCATCCATGTGCGCCTTCACACACACTCTCTTCAACCTCCAGGCTGGGATTGGCAAGGAGGGTCCTCTCTGATCAGCAGCACTGTGCCTGACTAGCCAGCAGTTTGTTTGTTTGTCTGCCTTACAAAGGTGAGGTCAGCAGGAGGCAGTTCAGGGCATCTGGAAGATGGAGATGAGTAAGGGGGTTGGCAGAGGCAGGTGCAAAAGGACTTTGGTATCTAGAGAGCCTGTCTGCACCTCTTCACTTTTAGGGTTGGATCAGGCCCCAGGGGAGCCAGCTTCCACTTCTGCATTGGCCAAACGGGACTTGCTTTGCCTGTGGGGTCTGTGGGGACTCCTGGCTAGGACACCAAATGTTCTGTGTGTGTGGTGGAATATACCCATGGTGCTATAAATATGACTCCTGAGCAACATGCGGATTGATTGTGAATAGTAGGTGGGGGTGTGTGCAGCGGGCAGTCACGTGAACGGCATAAGGGTTGTGGGGACCAGAGAGGCCTGTGGTTCCTAGTCTCCTGAACCCACTTCCTGCTCAGAGGCCTTGAGGGGCTGGCAAGGATACAAAGGCTGAGAGCAGCAAACTCTGGGTCCTGCCCTGTGTGTTTGTGGGGATTCCTTCAGACATCTGAGCAGTCTATCGGGGACCCAGCTTTTCCAGACTAATCCCTAACTGGGGGTGGGGAGCAGAGGGTGGAGGCTGGAGGAGGGGCAATTTACCAGCTGGATCGCATTAGAGCTCTTAACCAAAAGCCAAGCATACAGACACACCCCAGTTCCCTGCTGTCCCCCGTTTGGCCTCCCTGATTGGGAGAATGAGACAGGGCAGGGTGGACCATCGGGAGTCTGGGCAGGCTAGTTCCAACAGCCACTCCTCTCTGTTCTGGGGATGGCTTGAGGCCAAGTTGCTGGCTGGGCATCAGCAGTTGTACCCATCAGCTGACTAGCCTTCCTTCCCTAATGTCCCAGTCCCACCCTTTCAGCTCAGTGCGAAGGGTCCTCTTGTAGGATGGGCAGGGAAGGAAGTTCCACATCTACCTCTCACCAACTGTTTTCAAGGCCTGCTGCTGATGGGTCCCCTAATCTGCACTTCTTCCCAGGCAGCTCTTAAGTGATGCACCCCCAGGAATATGCAGGAGTGAGGTGGGGTAGGGAGGTGGGTCCTGGTTTTTCTCTTGGCAGTCCTGAGGCAAGAATGCCCAGGAAGATACAGTCATCCTAGGGAATTGGTGCTCTGCCCAGCAGAGAACAGAAGGTGTTGGGGGTCGCCTCTGGGGTGCTCCCAGAATGCATAAAGCTCCTTCACCCAGGCAGCCCCCTCTAAAGTGCTGGAAGAACCAAGAAGCTTTGCTGGGGTTGGTAAACTTGACCAAAAGCTAAGTGAGGCCCTGATCATGGGGACTTCGTCCTCTGCTTTCCCAGCTACAAGTCCCCACGGACAGGGACAGGTATTTTACAAATTCACCTTTTCTGGATTGTGGAGAGAACTCTCCACAACCCTTTCCAGAACCTTAAGAGTTTGGGACCCCGGGGGAGGGGCTCCATGCCCTCCCTGGGGCTCTCCCGTCCCCGCCAGGCTGGGGCCTCGCCTCCTCCTCTCCGCCCCCCTCTTTCCCGACACCTACCTTCCCCCGCGAACAGGTGGCGGGGTTTGGAGCCGCCCAGGAGGGCCGGAGCATCGTGCCCAGCTCCTGCCAGGCGCGGCCGCCGATGGCCCTCGGGTAGGAAGGGCCGGCAAGAGTGTGGGCCGCGGTGGCCCTCGTGACCAGGTCAGGACTCTGGGCCAGGCTGAGCGCCCGCGGAGGAAGAGGGAGGCTGGCCGAGGGGGCGCGCGGGGAGGCTGGACCGATCGGGAGAGTCGCGCGGCGCGGCGGGAGGAGTTTGGGGCTCAGCTCCGGACTGTGGGCCCGGGCTGTGCTTGGGTGGAGTTGGGGGGCCGGCGACTCCCTCCCTCCCTCCCTGGCGCGGGTGCCCTCGGGCCGGCGCGCCACGGGGACGCAGTGGCCCCTTGCCCAAGGGGCCGGGCCGCCCGGGCCCGGAGGCGGCGCCGGGAGGGGCCACCGAGGGTCCCCGGGGAGCCCGCCGGGCTGCCCAGCTGCTTCCCCCGGCCCCACAGCAAGCCTGGCGTCGGGAAGGGGCTGGGCGGGCTGGCGAGGGCCACGCAGAGTTTCCAGCGACATTTCCAGCCGAGCCGGGGTGGAGCCCTCCCGCAGTAGATAGACCCGAGACGGGCTGGCTGGGACCGAGATAAGGGTGCCCCCGGGCAGGGTGACCGGAGCGAGGGTGCCGCCCTCTCCATGTGCGTGTGCAAACGAACGCGCGTGGACTGGTGCCCACACACGTGCAAGGATCGGGAGGAGATGGGCCCAAGGCAGCGAGCGTGCCGCGCCCCTCGAGAGGATGAGGGTGGGGTCCCTTGGGTGGGGATGAGGTTCGGAGGGTCTCGGTGTTCCCATACACCGTGTTTGTTTTGATCTTCCTGCTTTTCCGCTGTTCCCGCGGTGCAGACAGATTCCCTGGGCTCCGTCCCCCCCCCCCCCCCCCCCCAAGCATCCCTCCCCCGCAGAGGTCCTGTTACGGAAAGTGAGGGTGTCTACGGACTGTACAGTACTTCTAGCCCTCGGCACACCTCTGGGATCCTCAAGCCCCCAAACAACCCAACCAGCAAATGGTTCCTGATCAACTTCAGATGGGTGTAATATGTTATGGGAATATGCCTGTGCTGACTGGATACTCACTGGGTGTTCAGCTGCTGCCTGGGGTTTTCAAGCACATCACCCAACTCATAACAAGAAAAAGGAGAAAGACAAGCACTCCTCAAGCCTGAACCCCTCACTGCTGTTGGCTTCAGCTTTGCCCAGGTCTGGGGAAGAGAGCTGATCTGGCTGTGAGGAAAAAAGCTCACACAGAAAGCTTGGGCTGAGGGGCAGCTACAGAGACAGGCGTGTCAGAGACTCCCATGGGCCCTGGTCACAGAAACGGGTCCATGAAAGATGTAAAACCTATTCTAGGGCTTCAAGTCTGCTATTTGAGGTATCTTGACAAAGCTAAGTATTGCACTGTACAAGGGCTAAATGAGATAACAACCTTTAAGGTCCCTTCAGGAAGTCTCTACCGGCCTGCCAAGCTGGAGGGATGTAGGTGGGATGGATGAGCCAGTGCCCACAGAAGGCCCTGCAGGTGTGAGGACCTCAAGGACACTCACTGAGGGCAGGTAGCCCGTGTGCTGCCCCTCCCCTGAGCTTGGCTATTCACACAGCCCTGAGATCCAGCCTCTTCCCTCCCGGTCAAGGAAATACCCATTTCCCTGGTTCCAAATTTCCCACCTGTCAGGGTTCTTGGGACTATGAAGGACCACATCATTTTCACCTTCTTCCTTGTTTTCCAAAGACGCTGAAGCTGCAGATCTTCCAACTCCGGGAATCCTGGCCATACCCCTCACCAGCAGCGGGCTTCTCTTATTCTCTAGGGCTTTGACCTGGACTCCAAGATAAATATTTAATGTGGAGGGTGCCTCTGAGCTGTCAAAGGTCCCAACTTCCTGTTTCTCACAAAGGGAGGCACAGCCATGGGCAAGGAGCTATGGACTGACTACCAGTTCCATCTCTATGGAAATGGGGAGTTCAGTAAACAGTCTTGGAGAAGGCGGGGAGTGGAGTGGAGGGGAGGCCTCACTGCTGCTCCAGCTCTGCCTGGCTCCACAGGCCTGGGCCCTGCTGGGCTGGCTTGTCACTTCTCTAAGGTCCGATGTTTTGTGGTGCTCAACTGGCTTCACAGGATGCAAGATGGATTGAACCATAGCACATGGAAAAACCTAAGGAAACCTGACCAGTTCCTCCATTTCTGCTCACATTTAGGGAATGTCTCCTTTGAATCTTTAATTTTCTGATGGGGGGGAGAGGAGCAAAGTTCAGAGATTGGACCAAGAACTCCTCCCCCATCTCCAGCTCCTGCCTGGCTCACAGCTGGGCACCTTCCCAATGTACTAATCAGAGCTGGGAAACATTGTGCCAGAGAGTGCAGCTTGTAGTACTGTCCCCTGCTCTCTCTCCTAAGAGGAGCCTCCCACCCCTATCAGACTGCTGCCTGCCCACCTCATGCATGGCCAAGGACTGTTCTCAGTCTCCTCAGCCACCTGAGCTGGGGTAAACACCCTTATGTAACTGCTCTGTTTTTCCTAGCTATCTGATTCCAGTCACCAGGAGCCCCACCCCGCGAGGGGCAGCCAACTTCTGTCCTGTGCACCTCCCCCCACAGCACTCTGTTCTGGGGCATCATAAACCAAGTGACGTTCAACCAGTGTTGGGGAACCTCCATATTCAATAAAAGGGCATTTTTATTTAATAAGCTTTCTGTTTTCTCCTTCCCCAGGATAAACCCTGTTCTTCAGGTAGGCTCTGTCCATTTTGTAAAAAAATATTTTATTTATTCATTTTCAAGTAGAGAGAAAGAGAGTACACCAGGGCCACCACCTTGTGGGTGTGGCTTATGTGGGACCTGGGGAATTGAACCCAGGGCCTTAGGCACTAGAGGCAAGTGCCTTAACCGCTGAGCCATCTCTCCAGCCCCTGTCCATTTTTATTTGTGTTCTCACAGGACTTGTTTTCCCTCAGCAGACCAGAAGGGAATTAGCCAAGAAAAATCCAGAGTTCTGAGGGGTGGGGGTGAGGGACAGACTACAGTGACATAATGGTGAGGAGCTGAAGCCAAGTTACTGTGGACATACCAGCGTGGATCTGGACTCTGTTTCGTCCCCTGGGCCCCATCTTTTCTCCTGGGTCATCTCCTGACTCTGGCCTACAGTGTTGCCAACCACTCGTGGGAACAGAGGAAGAAGAGGTGACCCACTTTGGGGCTTCAAAGGCCTCCTGTGTTACCATGGCATGACCTGGCCCATCTGGAATCTGAGTTTTGGTTGTTATTATGAAGTGAGGGATCTCTATGAGGTGCAGGTCTCAGGAATGGTCAGTGTGGAGCCTGGCAGTCAGTACAGGTGTGTAGAAGCCCATGGAAATATGAGAAAGGCTTTTAGGCCTGCCTTATAGGAATCTTTTTAAAGCGCCTGAGAGCTCTCAGTCAATCCCATCTAAACTCTGAAGGATGTCCAAAGAAACCAGCTTCTGCCCGATTTATTCAGCCTGTCCTCCAGGAGGCCTTGAAACTGACATGGCCCCCACCAGGTGCGGTGTGCCTCTGACAAGAACTGGGGTGGAGGAATTATTTTAGTCCTCAGGAAATATGAAGAGAGAAAAGTAACTATCAGGCCATGCCTTTAATCCCACCCAGCACTTGGGAGGCAGAGGTAGGAGCCTGGGACTACAGACTGAGTTCCAGGTCAGCCTGGGCTAGAGAGAGACCCTACCTCGAAAAACCAAAACAAGCAAACTTTCTATGGGGCAGATGAATAAGCGGTGATGTCAGAGGGAGTCCAAGCCAAGCCAACTCATCCACAGAGGACGCAGCCCCAGGAGCTGGAAAATTAGATCTGCCTCAGCCTTCCCTCCCAGCTCAGGTAAACTGAGATAAGGGAGACAGAAGGACAATTGGGTGGTCAGAGGCCATCATGAGGTAGTGCTCTGGCCTACAAACAAAGGATAACCTGTCTTCCTGTCTCCTGGAATTCTAAGATGACCTTTCTCCTTCACCACATCAGCATTAACTTAAAAGGACTTAATTTACTACTAAATGACCAATCTGTTAACATTAGCTAGATTTTTTGAGCATTGTGATTTAAACAAAAAAACAAAAACCCTACCAGGCTGCAGAGATGGCTCAGTGATTAAAGGTGCCTGCTTGCAAAGCTCGATGTCCCATAGTGCGGTTTCCCAGCACCCATGTAAATCCAGATGCACAAAGTGGCACATGCATCTGGAGTTCATTTTTGGTGGAAGGAGGCCCTGGTGTGTCCACACTCACTCACTATCTCTTTGTCTCTCTCTTCCTCTCTCAAATAAAACCAGCCAGTTACCTATAGCAGATCGATCTGCACAGTAGGGATTGGATCTAGATAGACAAGGAGTCAGTGTGGCTTTGCATGCTGATCTTTCCTTCCTAGGGTCGTAAAAGCTTCCCTGGACTCCGGAAACAAGGGCAAACATTTCCTCAACTCACCAGGGCACTAGCTAAGAACTAAGGACACTGGGATAACAGAACCCAAAATTTGGTGTTGTGCACTTAGAAAATCTGTACTCGTTCTCTGGTCTAAAAACTGCATGGTGGCTATATTCAATGTCAAAGTTGCTGTTCGGGCCAGTGGTCCTGGATGCCTATCTGCCCTTGGAATCCTCAGGAGCTCCCCAGGCTGCCCAGGGACTTGGGAGTACACCTCCACAGCGACACCTCTGGCGCCTCCCAGACTGGAATTCACCCATCTATTGAGGATCACATGCAGACTTAAATGATTGCAATAAAACCTATTTCTATCTTTTGCAAAGACTCCAATTTTTAAGTTGTATTTCTTCCTTCTCTTCAAGGAGTGACCTTTTCTGGAGAGACCCACAAAAGAACAGGACCTTGAGTGGGAAGCTGGTGGTGAGCACACTGCCAGGAGATCATGAGCAACTGACACAGAAGTGGCCACCAAAGCTATAAACAAAAAGGCTGGTGGATGAAGGAAAGTGGTCAGATTTGCCAGGATGGTGCCTTTCCTGGGAAGGGAATTCCTTGGCATTGTCAGAGACCAGATGTCAAAAGCTAGGCTTTCCCTCATCTCTGGAATTATGGTGTAGGCGGAGCCAAATGATCAGTGCTTCCACCAGAAAATAAAGGAAATCAAAGACACAGGGAGTCAATGAAGTTATCCTTCAGCTTGAAGTCGTCTTTTACTTAATTTTAAAGATGACTTCCCACTAACAGGTAGAATAGTCTGACAAACTTTTTATTCATAAAAGACTATTTAAATATCTTATCAATGAGTAACATTTCCACATTTTCTTTTCTTTCTTTTTTCTTTTTCTTTTTTTTTATTTTTCAAGGTAGGGTCTCACTCTAATCCAGGCTGACCTGGAATTCACTATGTAGTCTCAGGGTGGCCTTGAACTCACGGCAATACTCCTACCTCTACCTCCTGAATGCTGGGATTAAAGGTGTGTGCCACCACGCCCGGCTCCACATTTTCCTTAACATAACTACAAGCAATAAAAGGCAGATAACCTCTGAGGACAAGCAAACAGTCCATCATTCCAGTCAGCCTCCTATGTCTGACTCGTTTAGGCAGCAGAACCAGGAACTTTCCTGAAACATCTGGTGATATTTCTATTGGGAAAAACAGCTACTGAACCAGGTGCTGAGAAAGGAAAATGAGTGCTCTTGATGGCTTCTTCAAAAGGTTCTGGGACAGATAAAAATATTTTTCTTTTTTTTTAAGGTAGAGTCTCACTATGTGGCCCTGGTATGCTGGGCATTCACTCTGTAGACCAAGCTAGTCTCAGAGTTGCAGCAATCCTCCTGCTTCAGCCTCCTGAGTCCTATAATGACAATGTGTGCTCAGCACAAACCATATCATTACCCCCCAAAGCACAATCGGTGGCCATCTCTTTCTAATTATATGTACTATACTTTGAAATGTTAAAAAAAAGGGTGTGGGGGGGGTGTACCTAGACAGCAGTGATGAGGGAGTGAGGGAATGGGGCAGGGACTTACAGGCAGGCAGTAGGCACAGCCCTACTTCAGAGCCACACCGAGGGGTGCTCCATGTCCACGTCCTTGCTGCTAGACTTGGCATGAGGGTGGTTGAGGAGATGTGTAAGCGTCTCAAACAAAGGTGTTATTTAGCACATCTTGCCTTGGTTGCTGGGGCGTGCGGCCAAGGCCTCTCAGGAGGGAACTCTGTTCACCTTTGTGACTGCATAGACGAAGGGAGCTACCACTGACCCCTTTCCCTAGAGCAGGGCAGCTCCCAAGTCCCAACCATCAATGGCACAAAGCCCTACTGTCAACAGTTTACTGCTGGCATTCAAGAGGACCAGCCCTGTCTTCCAGCTGTGCGCAGCTCTCTTCTCTACACACATCTGCTCTTTCTTATGGCTTTCCTAGGAGCTTCTGTCACAGCTAGGCTGGAGAGGGACTGTGGCCGTACCATGATTTGGAAGGGTCCTCTGTGTGACCCAAACCCTCGTCCTCAGTGTCTCACTGGGCCATCCTGGCTGCCCCATTGACCAGATCGCAGGAAAGATGGGGATTGGGCACCAGACAAGGTGAAACCACAAATAATTTCGGAAACTGGAGCCTTGTGCCTACAACTGGGCTCTGGGGTCACCCTTCCTCTGGAATCTTTTCTGCTTGAGTAGGGCAAAATGAAAGCAAGAAACTTGGCTTCCACTATTACTATAACAACCAGATTAAATACTGGGGGTTCTAGAATGCTACCCCAACAATTCTTTATGGGCTAGGAAATAATTTTTAGCACAAACACTGGGGAGAAAAATCTGATGATTAATATAAAGAAAAACTATAAATGATCATGTGGGGAAGGCTTTTCCTAACAAGTGTAACTCAATAGTCACTCAGACTGGTCAACAAGGACTTAATTCTCTAGAGTCTGAGTTTCACAGATATTTATAGATACAGTACAGTCAAAACCCCTGGGGATTAGCTATAATATTTACATAAAATCAGGCAGAATAGAGGGAACAGACTTAGCCTTCCTCATTTTGAGACTGGAGACTCTTGGCAATGAACACGAGCAGCAAGCCCAGCTACATCTCATGAGGACACTTTTCTGTGTACAGAGACCAGCTGCCTCAACCCGCTTAGAGGAGAAATGTCGAGGTAATGTCAAGGTTGAAGAGCCCAAAGCTACCTGCTTTTCAAAAATCCCACTTCTGCTCCTTAATGATAGCAAACATCCTATTGACTGAAGAAATAGTTTTTCTTTTCCCATTCTGAACAGTGTAAGGAAACCATCCCTACGTTATCAGGATAAGAAAACAAATGTTTGCTATTGAGAGAAACTCTTTGTCAAGGATGGAAGGTGTGAAGACACTGGTGATGTGGACAATCTGCTTCCTCTCTCCCAGGCAAGGAGCCACAGCTATCAAGTCCATCAGAGTGTGACAAGCAATGTTCACTTTGCTGGTCAGTATCTAGTCCCAGAAAGCCAGCAAATCAGTAGTATCTGCCCCCGTAGCCAAAGTGTCGCCTTAAGATTCAAAAGAAAAATGAAGCTGTTTTTATGGTAGCAGCATTCTATTAAATAACTACAACATACATAAACACAGAGTGCATTATTCATCTTTAACAGAGTCTTAAAGAACTGTTCTGAACTTTGTATTTGAAGTTTCATATGATGTATATGTAACCACAGTTGGGAAACCTGGTCTGTCTGTGGTGTTTTTTTTTTAAAAAATATTTTATTTTTTTTGCAAGGAGAAAGAGAGAGAGGAGAGAGAGAGAGAGAGGACATGCCCAGAGAACTGATGTCAGAAGTGCGTTGGTTTTGTGGTTCTGAATGGGAGAAGTTTCAGAAGAAGAAGGTCCCTGTGGAACTCAGTGTGACCAAGTGGAAAGCAAGCAGAAAGTATTTTTAGCATCTTAGCACACAGGAGAGAAAGATCTAATAAAACCGAAGAGATTTGGGAAATGCTGACACTGCAGAATTTTGACAACATGTCTGTTTGAAATGAAGGCCCTAAGCAGAAATAGTCCTCCAAAGGGCAAACCAATGTAGGCATCTAGCCACTTTGGAAGCTGTTGTTTAGATTGCAACATCTGAAGATATGTCAAAAGCCTCCAGTGACATTTAGAGCGAAGAATCAGTACTATTATTATAACATTACTAAGGCTCAGGCCATCCAAATGGGCTTGAGGCACAGATGTAAGTACTATGGCATTACACATCAACTAAGAATTTATTCATTTATTTATGCAGCACTGAAGATCGAACCCAGGGCCTTGCACATGTGGGGCAGTGACTAACCCTGAGCTCTAACCCCAGATGAGAGAACCCACTCTAAGAAGCTGCCACACAACTTTCTAAATGTGGACATATACTCGTATATATAAGTATCTTACATTTCCAAGCCTTACTCCTTTCTAGAGCTGTTGTTGCGCCATCTTAAATTCATCCGGGTTTTCCTTCCCCCAACCCCGTAGTATTAGGGATTGACTCTAGAGCTTTACATACAACTGACCTATATCCCCATGCCTGTTTTTATTTTTTAAAATTTTGAGACAGGGTGTAAATTTCCCAGGCTAGCCTTGAATTTACTCTGTAATCCTGCCTTAGCCTACCAAGAAGCTGGATTACAGGTCCTTGCCACTAGGTCTGGCTTCTCAGCTTTTCTTGAATCAGAATGTCACACCTCTCTATTCTGCCTGCTCTCCACAGCACCGATGGCACCCGGAAAACACATTCAATTGTGACTCTATCAAGGACACCTTGCTCTATACTACCATTTTCTAAGAAGATAGTGATGATATTCCTAAACTGCCTCTTAGCTCTAAGTTATGTTTGGCACATAGAATTCACGGTAACTCTTTCACCACTGCCCACCATCAAGGTCCTTAGGAGCAGATCCCTACCTGCAAACTGTGAGGAAAACAGTCACAATGCAAAGGAGAAGCAAGTGAGAGCCTCCCATTCCCCAGTCTGCCTGTCACAGGGCTCACTTCCAAAAGTGAGATTTGCAAAGACAGGCTCCATTCTACCATTGGGATTTAGGGGGAGAAGAGCAGAAGGATGTCTGGGTGGTTAATTCTTTCTCTGGGCACAAAGCAATGAGAGACAATCAGGAAGGATAGTTACTTGGGAATTTTCTTCCCTTCTTTCAACAGCTTTTCCTTATTTATAACCCAGTTAAGATCCTTTATCTCCTTCCATATAATCCTCCCTCCCTTCTTCCCTTCTCTTTCTTTTTTTGAGGCAGGGTCTCATCTACCCCAGCATGTAGCTGAGGATGGCCTTGACGTTACCTCCCAAGTGCTAGGATATGGGTATACATCAGCACATCCGGCTCCTTTTTATGAACTGAGCAACCCATGCAGATTACAACCCCCAAGAAGGCTCTGATCTCTGCCATGAGCCATCTGGAAACTGTTAGCAAAAGGTACACAAAAACAGATGGGTGGCTAAGTTCTCGTTTTTCTTATGAAAATTACAGTATTTTGAAAAGAACAAAATTATGTTGTTTTCCTGATTTCCTTGAAGCTCCCAATGTGGAGTATTACTGTCTGAGACACTTGACAAGTGACATTGAGGAATTCTGTATATCAGCATTTTCCGCGCTTTGATCCAGTGTGCCCAGACTTGCACATTCATTACACAGCTGATTAGTGAACACTGGTTGGGCACCTGTGATCAGGCTAAGTCAAAAGTAGGAACCTAAGGGCTGGAGAGACGGCTCAGCGGTTAAGGCACTTGCCTCCAGTGCCTAAGGCCCCAGGTTCAACTCCCCAGGACCCACATAAGCCAGACCCAAAAGTAGGAACCTAAGCATCTCCAAAATTTCCTTCACTAATTGCTTGTGACATAAAAATAAGCAAACAAGCCAAGGGGCGTTCATCCAAGCACTATGTCAGAACCCCTGATGTTGTGCTTCAGAACATGGTAGCAAGGTTGACACAGTTCTACCTAATGACTACTGAAACATGCAGAAACTGCCCCACAACTCCAAGACAGGTTTCCTATTGAATACTTGAAGACATCACTCATCTCCTGCCCGTTAGCAAGAATTTCAACTCACAGAATCATTCCCCCTTCATCAGTTTCCATTATCCCTGTAGTTTCACAAATACTGACAGTGAAGCCAGAAGGATGATGGGAAAAATAGATGCATGTGGTGACACAGAAGGACACAACTATGTCTTAATACTGACAGCTCTGCTGAGGACACTTATAAAATATGTAGAAATGTAACTTCCTTTGTGGATGGATTAAATCACCTAGGACTCAAAATTGAAAGGAAAAGAATGTGGCAACAGTTAAAACTTTGAAAATCCTTCTCCTTCAAACTCTTAAGGGTATGTGTGTTAAACCAATCATGTCTGTGGTTAGAGAAGTACATTTTATGTAATTCTAAGAAAACCCCTTATTATTTTTTATTTGGGTTTACCAGACACATTAAAAAGAACTTAGGGCTGGGGATACAGCTGGGTGGTATAGCTGTTGTCACACATGCATGCAGCTCTGGATACACACACACACACACACACACACACACACACACACACACACACACCACACCACACATGCTGGATTTGGGTTCTCTTAGAAGTTCAAGTTTTCCATCACACAGCACTCCAAGAGGCCTTTCTTGTGTGCACCCAGCAGAAAGGGAAGACAATGAAAAGGACAAGACCATCTTGAGTGAAAGCCTACTAGTCTTACATGAAAGCTGTTACCTTCCCAAACCAGAAAAGGCTGACTAGTTCAAGTCAGAAGCCCAGGGTTGACATTTCCAAGGCCCTTTTTATTAGGGGAGGTCCCCTTATATAGCATAAGATCTCAAATATGTATTGACAACAATCAGATTCTTTCCTAAAAATTAGGGGGAAGAAAAGGGGAAAAACAAAACAGATGTACTTTTTATATATATTGAACATAAGTTAATTAAAAGAATTTATAAAATGGTCACCTTTCTTACAGAATAAATGCAGACTGAATTACGAATGCACCTCCAAGTTTAAGTTGTTTGAGTTGTTTTTGTTTCATTTTTCCAATAATAAATAAATAAACTTGTCTGTAGATCTGGGACCCGCCTGTGCCACACAGGACTGGAGTCATCACTAGGATTTCTTCCCTTGGTCACTCCTATGTGTGGCCTTTGAGCGTACTGGGGATACCAACTTCACTGGCCCATCGGGGTGCCCATTATCTTTCCGGGGTGGCATCCGCTCATTAATTCGGTCCAGACCTCGTGCTTCTTCAAAACTTCGGATCTTGTGCTGATGTGAAAAACCTCTGATGGCTACAGAAAAACAGGAAAGGAGTGAGGACTGCTCAGTTAGGTGGTAAAATAAGTTTCAACCAGCTCTAAGCACACAGCAACCTCCTGGGGAACACACAGAACAGTGGCTATGGAACACACATCTGGTGACGGTGAGAGGCAACATTTGATTGAAATCAGCCTAAAGCTACTGCTTCTTTGTGGCCCACTGGGTGGTAGACATGGAAACTTTCATCATCGAAGCTCAATATAAATACACGTGACAGAAATCTGGCAAGTTCTTCCTTTCCTTAGCCTGAATATGTTTGAGATAGTTTCTTACAGGCCAGAACAGTGCTCAATGCTAGAGGAAGGGGACACTGGGGGAACAGAACACGTCACACAGAGCTGCTTCCAGCACAGACATCACACCACCACAGTGCAGTAGCAGAGCCACTCGGTTACCACGGCCTTTTATCTTGCACAACCAGGAGCTGAACAGATCAAATCCATCAACACAGCTTCTAGATATTTGCCTTCTGATTCAACTTGTTTTGTTTTGTTTGGTTGTTTCCCTTTTTTTCTGTGGTGTGGGGGATTGAATCCAGGGCCTCACACACGCCAGGCAAATATTCTGCCACTGAGCTACATCTCCAGCCTGATTCTCTACAATATATTTTATCAACCCCAATAGTCTTTACCCCAAAATTCCTAAGTAGTGTTACTAAAAATGTATCTACATAGAAATAAAAAAATTTAGCTTGACTGCCTTAAGGCAACCTCAGAAATAAAGCACACTCAAGTCTAGTTAATTTTTGCCCCTGTTCTTGCTAACTTTCCGAGTCATTAGGTAAGAGGCTGGTCTAGTTGACTCTCATGATAAAAAAATGGATTTAAATCATTTGACTGCTCTCTTTACCAGCTGCATAAGCTTCAGCCATTACATTAAAACTGATAGAGCTCAAAAATGTGTTCAGCTGTGGTGATGGCCATTTGAATAAGGACATAAGACATGTGAACATGCCTAGGAATATCTATTCCTTTTCTCACTGTTACAGTTCTGGTGATGCAATCACAAAGGTTGGAATGTTGATAAAGCAGCTTTGTAAACTAGCACACAGACACAGGAGCACATCTACTAGAGAACATGGCCATACCTTCCCGGGCCTCTACCGCTTGTACTGTGGCTGTAAGAGGGCAGGAGCAGTGGCATGCAAAAATGAAGACAGAGAGAGAGTGAGTAAACCAAGAGCATTGCTGCCAGCACAGGGGTACCAGGGGCCCACCTGCTAGCTACTCTCCATAAAAGAATCGGCAGGATTATCACAAGGAACTAAATGGGGGGGGGGGGACAGTTCCACACAAGGCCGAGAGAGCCTCTAACTTTTTTTTTTAAAATATTTTATTCATTCATTTTTCAAGGAGAGAGAGAGAGAGAGAATGCACCAGAGCCACCATCTTGTGGGTCTGGCTTATGTGGGTCTTGGGGAATTGAACCCGGGGCCTTAGGCACTGGAGGCAAGTGCCTTAACCGCTGAGCCATCTCTCCAGCCCAAGAGAGCCTCTAACTTTTAACATTTCCGGTGGCATGGGAATGTTGCTCTCTTCACTTGAAATAGCTAACTGCTAGTTTATGTCTTGATAACACACATGAAATTTACTTGTCTCATCAGATAATATGACAACTGTGTTTTAGTTTATAGTCATTCAGATGCTATCAAATAAGCTGCTCTTAGGACCTAGTCAAAAAACTCATTCAAGCTGGGCATGGTGGCCTTTGATGCCAGTACTTGGGAGGCAGAGGTAGGAGGATTGCTGTGAGTTCAAGGCTAGCCTGAGGCTACATAGTGCATTCCAGGTCAGCCTGGGCTAAAGAAAAACATTCATTCAAACAAATAAACAAAAACTCATTCAATACTGCTTCTTATTGCTCTAAAATGACAGATGTGGAGTCTAACTTAATTTTCAAGAGTGGCCCTTTGGGGCTGGAGAGATTGCTCAGTGGTTAAGGTACTTGCCCGCAAAACATAATGACCTGGGTTTGATTCCCCATTATCCACATAAAGCCAGATACACAAAGTGGCGCATGCATCTGGAGTTCATTTGCAGCAGCTTAGAGGTCCTGCCATGTCCATGCTTTTTCTCTGTCTCTCTTCTGTCTCTTTCTGCTTGCACATAAATAAAATTTTTTTTAAAAAGTGTAGCCTTTAAATAATACTGGCATTTGTAGCGGGGCGTGGTGGCTCAGGCCTTTAATCCCAGCACTCAGGAGGCAGAGGTAGGAGGATCACCATGAGTTCAAGGCCACCCTGATACTACATAGTGAATTCCAGGTCAGCCTGGGCTAGAGTGAGACCCTACCTTGGAAAACCAAACCAAAAAAAAAAAAAAGCTCTTTAGTAGTCACTTCCTATTTCCCTCCCCTGCCTCTTCCCCTTAGCCCTAGTCAACCACTGTATATCTACACAAATCATGTAAGTGGAATTACATAAGATGCTGTCACAGTGCTTAGCACCATGTGTTCAAGGTTCATCCATGCTGGAGCATGAACTTGCACTTTGTCCCATCATGTATACTACATCTGTTTGCCCAGGGGGTGGACACTGGAGAGGATCTACTTTTGGACTATTAGAAGAATGCCATTTGTTTACAAGCTTTTTGTTTTTTCCCCAAGGTAGGGTCTCACTGTAGCCCAGGGTGATCTGGAATTTACTATGTAGTCTCAGGGTAGCCTTAAACCCTTGGTGATCCTTCTACCTCTGCTTCCCAAGTGCTGGGATTAAAGGCGTACACCACTGTGCCTAGTTTTTATGTTTACAAGTTTTGAGGAAGACATATTTCATTTCTCTGGGGAGGGTTTACAGAACTAGGACTGGATTGTTGAGTCATACGATAACTATTTATTTTTTTATTTTAAAATATTTTATTTATTCATTTTTCAAGGAGAGAGAGAGAGAGAGAGAGAGAGAGAGAGAGAGAGAGAGAGAGAGAGAGAGCGCGCACCAGGGCCACCACCTTGTGTGCCTGGTGTATGTGGGTCCTGGGGAATTGAACTGGGGCCTTAGGCACTGGAGGCAAGTGCCTTAACCGCTGAGCCATCTCTCCAGCCCTACGATAACTATTTAATCATTTGAAGTATGTTTTCTCAAAGTGGCCGCACTGTTTTATATTCCCACTAGCAGTGTATGAGGTTACCCAATGCCTCCACAATCTCATGAATGCTTCTGTTTTGTTCAAAATTGAGGATTGAACCCAGGGCTCCATGCATACTAGTAGGAGGCAAGAGATCTATCACCGACAATCCAAATTCTCATCAATTCTTTCTCTCTTCCCTCCTTCCTTTCTGCCCGCCTTCTCTCCTCTCTTTTATTTTCTATTCCCCCCTCTAACTTCTTTCTTCTTTTTTTTTTTTTGAGAGTCTCATGTAGCTCAGGCTGGCCTTGAACTTGATATATAGCTGAGGACTTTGACCTTTTGATCTCCTGCTATTGGTTCCCATACACGACTACCCCCAATTATTTCTTTTTTTAAAATATTTTTTAAAAATTTTACTTATTCATTTCAAGCAGAGAGATGAGAGAGAGAGAGAGAGAGAGAGAGAGAGAGAGAGCACACCAGGGCCACTACCTTGTGGGTCTGGCATATGTGGGTCCTGGGGAATTGAACGTGGGGCCTTAGGCACTGGAGACAAGTGCCTGAACCACTGAGCCATCTCTCCAGCCCTACCCCCAATTATTTCTGAATGTGAATGTAGTCATCTTAGTGAAAGGGAAGTGGTTGTGATTTTGCATTTCTTTCTTAAAAAATATTTTTATTTATTTGCAAGCAGAGAGAGAGACGAGAGAAGAGAGACAGAGAGAATAGGCATGCCAGGGCCTCCAGCCATTGCAAAGAAGCTCCAGATGCATGTGCCACTTTGTGCCATCTGGCTTTATGTGCCTTTAGTCCCAGCACTCGAGAGGCAGAGGTAGAAGGGTCACCATGAGTTCAAGGACACCCTGAGACTACATAGTGAATTCCAGGTCAGTCTGGGCTAGAGTGAGACTCTGCCTCGAAAATTAAAAAAAAAAAAAATCTCATTATTGGCCTTGATTTGTATGCGCCCTTTCATGGCCTATAAAATAATGGTGGAAAGGGCTGGAGAGATGGCTTAGCGGTTAAGGCACTTGCCTCCAGTGCCTAAGGCTCCAGGTTCAATTCCCCAGGACCCACATGGGCCAGACCCACAAGGTGGTGGCCCTGGTGCATTCTCTCTCTCTCTCTCTCTCTCTCTGCTTAAAAATGAATAAATAAAATATAAAAAGATTTAAAAAATTAAAAAAAATAATGGTGGAAAAGCATTTTGTTTTGGGGAAAAAGGGCATTTATTTGAGGGGAACCCCCCCCCCCCAATCTGGAATAGTTTACTGATCCTTTCTTCGAAACAAAACAAGTTAAGATAATAAACTAATCTGGCATGGCGGACATGCCTGTGATCCCAGCTACTTAGGAGGCTAAAGCAGCAGAAGTATCTTGGCCCAAAGTTCAGGGTTAGCATAGGCAACACAATGATTTTTTTTTTTTTTCGGTTTTTCGAGGTAGGGTCTTGCTCTAGCCCAGGCTGACCTGGAACTCACTCTGTAGTCTCAAGGTGGCCTTGAACTCACCGCAATCCTACTACCTCTGCCTCCTGAGTGGCTGGGATTAAAGATATGTGCCACCACACCCAGCCCAACACAATGATTTTTTTTTTTTAAAAAGACAAAAAAGTGATTTCCTTCCAAGAAGAAAATGTTAAGCCTTTTTTTAAAAAATAGCTGAACTCTAGTTTTTCAGTATTCAACTTGAAAGAAGAAGAGGAATTCAATCCTATAAAAAGAAATAAAAAAGGGTTTTCTGTAAAAGCAAGAAGACTTCACAAAGGAAAAGGATTCCTATCACTGGCAGGATGATAAAAGAGGAAAAATCATGAGCCATAATCAAACACGGAGCACAGAGAGAGGCGGAACCAGCTGTGCATGTCTGCCATCTGAGACTGGGGGGGGGGGAGCAGCACTTCAAGGTCGAGGCCAGGCAGGGCTCCACAGTGAGTTCCAGGTCAGCTTGGGCTAAAGTGAGACTCTGTCTTGGGAAAGCAAACAAGCAAAAAACCAAAAATAGCAACAAAACCCACTGAAACCTTAAAATACTAAAACTTAAAAATCCAACTTTCATGCCTAGAATTGGTATTCCAATGATCTAATCTGCCACCTCCCCCTGTTTGACCACATCTATGTTTCATTCTGACAATCTTCTCACTCCAGAATTCCAAAAGAACTCTGCTTAGACGTCAGCTCCCAAACAATTTTTAGAAGTTAACAGTCTAATTGAAGAGATGACTATAGCACTGGAGAAAATAACAGTTGTAGGAAACATGGCAAACACGCCCTCTAATGGGAACCCCCTAATCCTTTCACATTATTCTCCTCAGGGAATTAAATATACCATGAGGTATGCCATGTACCCCAATCTGGAGAACTCAAGTCCTTTCTGATACATGTTTACACATATTTAACTTCTTCTCACATCATGATATGCAAGATTCCCAACACTCCAAAAGGCCCTGTGCCTCTCTGGATCAGTACGCTCTTAGCAGGAACTTCTGAAGGAAGCTGGGTCACCAAAAGCTCTTGCTGAGTCTTCTCAGACTGTTACAGTGTGATGGGGAAATACAGATTGAGCATTTTAGGCAATGTTTCCACCAGCATGAGGAGGACACAGGTTCCATTAAGTTAGATGAATGGATTATTCAAGACCATCCACCCAGTGAATGAGATCAGACTAGCTCTTTGTACATTAAATAAAAAATTTAGCCGGGTGTGGTGGCGCACGCCTTTAATCCCAGCACTTGGAAGGCAGAGGTAGGAGGATTGCTGTGAGTTCAAGGCCACCCTGAGACTACATAGTGAATTCCAGGTCAGCCTGGACTAGAGTGAGACCCTACCTCGAAAAAAAAAAAAATTTAAGGGCTGGAGAGATGGCTCAGAGATTAAGGCGCTTTCCTGCAAAGCCTAACAACCCTGGCTAGATTCCCCACGGAAAGCCAGATGCACAAAGTGATACATGCATCTGGAGTTTGTTTGCAGTGGCTAGAGGCCCTGGTGCACCTTTCTGTTTCTCTTCTATCTCTCTCTGCTTGCAAATAAATAAAAAAAAATTCTTTAAAAATAAAAAAATTAAAATTTTCAAAAGAATATTCTAAATAGGAAGTGTCCTTTCTTATCTTAACACTGATTTGTCTGCCTGGTCTTAAGCATTATATATATATATATATATATATATATATATATATATATATATATATGTCTGTGCGCTTTTGTGTATGGGCTTTTAAATTTTTATTTATATATTTACTTATTGAAACAGAGTCTCACTATGTCAGCCAGATCCTCATCCTCCACCTCCTGAGTGCTGGAATTGAAGGCCTGAGCTACGATGTCCAGCTGGCTTTTACAGTTACTACACTGTATAGAGATTCAACCATATTTGTGCATGTCTCTAAGATGTTACTTTTTATGACTTAATAACAGTCCATCATATTAATAGAACAATTTATTTATCTATTTTGTTATCAGGGCTATTTCCAGTTTGGGGTTATTATGAATAAAGCCATGGTAAACATCCTTTTTTTTTTTCAAGGTAGGGTCTCTAGCCCAGGCTGATCTGGAACTTACTCTATAGTCCCAGACTGTCCTCAAACTCACAGTGATCCTCCTACTTCTGCCTCCTGAGTGCTGGGATTAAAGGGGTACACTACCATCCCAGCTCAAACATCATTTTTAAAAATTATGTATGTGTGTATCTGTATGTATACGTGGATCTTCACATGCCATGGCGCATGTATGTAGGTCTGGGGACAACCTTGGGGAGTTTGTCCTCTCCCTCCACGCTGCTTGAGACAGAGTCTCCCTTGTTACTTTGCTTTTGCTACTTTGCTTCATGTACACCAATCTAGCAGGTCTGTGAGCTTCTGGACTCTCCTGGCTCTGCCTCCCATTGCCATACGTTCACTGGATCACAGAAGATGTGCCACTTTGTGTCAGGCTTTAAGTGGGTGACAAAAAGTTGATCTTGGGCCAGGAGGCTTGCAAAAGCAAGCACCTCTCTCCAGTCCCACAGTGCACAAACAACCTTATGCACATCAGGTTTTTTTTTTCGAGGTAGGGTCTCGCTCTAGTCCAGGCTGACCTGGAATTCACTATGTAGTCTCAGGGTGGCCTTGAACTCACGGCAATCCTCCTACCTCTGCCACCTCTGCCTCCTGAGTGCTGGGATTAAAGGCATGTGCCACCACGCCCGGCTTATCAGGTTTTGGCAGACATGTGTGCTAACTGCTCTTGGGTAGTCATAGTGGATTATGGAGAACACATATATAACAAGAGTTGGCCAAAGTGGTTACGTCAATTTACAAGTCCACCATCACATATCTGGTTCTAGTTCTCCACAAATACACTAATACTCAGTAGTGCCAGATTTTATTTATATATCCCAAAAGAAGGCCTTTGTGAGACCTAAGTTTTAGTTTTTTTTTTAAAGTCTTCTCTGTGGCTTGTCTTTTCCTTCTCTCAATCAGTATTTTTATGAAGAAAACTTAATTTTAATGAACTTGTTTTCTTCTAAGGTCAGACTTTCTGTGTCCTACTTAAAAGATTACCATAAAACCTACTCTCCAAACTTTTAAAATGAGAATCTGTTTTACCTTTTACAGTTAATTATATATAATTATAAATTATAATATACTTTGAAATAATTTTTTGTGCTGAGGGAGTAAGGGTCACAAAACATCTTTCTTGAAGATGGACATCCAGTTGCTCTAGTACCATGTGCTACAAGAAGCTACTGACTGCCTGGTAATGGGCACACCTCCCAGGAAGGGATAGTCTCATACTCACCATTCTCAATGGTCTGTTTTCCTCCAGAGAGGACACCCAGGGGGAGTGTGCCTGTGGGAGTAAGACCCTTGAGGGTCAGCACACTCTCACTTTCTTCCCTGCAAAGGAACATTGAAGCCCTGGTTAATGCCAGGGAACCACTGCTCAACAAGCCAACAACACCTGAAGAAAGGTAAGGAAAAAGCACAACAGAAGGTAGCTTCCCCTAGTTCCACTCTGACCTAGGTTTTCCATAACAGTTCAATTTCACACAGCCAGTCCTTGTTTTTCAACCAGGGGCACTTGATCCCACACATTATCCCATTTGACCTACTATTTTCTAAACTTGTTCTACTATCATTCCTACTCTACAGACAAGGAAACTGAGGCCCACAGATTAGTCCAAGACCACACAACTAAGAAGGAGAGCAATAACTTGAACATGGGAATGTGGCTTTGGAGCCAACACTCAGCCTCTACATTCACTGTATCTAAGCTGTAGCAGATACCTACTTGCAGAACACTGTAGTCATTTTCCCATCCAACTCTGGCTCAACCTGAACTCAGCTGGAAGACTTGCAGTTCTGGCACCAAACTACAACCCTAAAAACACTAACTAATGCCAACTTCTAACCTACTTTCCAAATGACTTCATCCCACAAGATAATGACACACAGATCCTTACCGAAGAACTGAAAAGACCCGTGCCATCTTCCCAATGGCTCTGATTTTATTCTTGATGACCTCTTTTCGAACTGAAGTGCCTCCTTAGAGAATACAAAGAATAAATGAGTTAAAGGGATGTGGTAACAGGTTAACTTTAAAAAAATGCACGATGAAGTATTGTTTGTATTTAAAGAGAAGCTTTTTTTAAATGAAAAGAATCAAGATCTAAGTCTTTTTTTAATATAAAAAAATAAAAAAGTCCATTAAGTTCTAAGGTGCAAGAGAAAAAAAAAATACCAGAAGAGAAAAAAGTGAAGTAAACAATGAAGGGACACTGAATGGATCTATGAGTAGCAACCTTTGTGGTTCTGAAATGAGGAACACGTGAAGAAACACACACACACACCCCTACCTCCCCAAGGCAGCTGCTACAAGCAAAGCTTTCTTTTGAGAATGCTGTGGGCCACCTCAGGGTGCAGCGTTTGTTCTGCCAAAAGGCAAGGGATCATGAGAGCGGCTGTCTTGTGCACAGAACACAGGGTCAGCTAGCTCTCCTGAACTTGGTGAGGGTTGTGTTTGTTCCATTCTCCTCACATACTCACACCATGGGCTAGTTCTTTAGAAGTCTACAGATGACTGTGTAGTACAAGTCACAAACACTGGGAAGGTATTTCTTCAAGCAACATTGAAAAGACTTTATGGCTTCTTCTCACCTGAGATTTAAGAACTAGTCCAAATATGTCACCAGATAATGACATCCAAAAGTCAAAAAAAGACACATAGGCTTTCCTTCCTCTCTTTCCCCTTTCAACACAGATGGAACAAGCAACAGGCTCATAAAAAACACAGACATTCTCACAGAGAGGGATGATGGAAAGGTGTGCAAAACTGTTCAACTACCAGTTCAGAACTCCAAACAATCAATTATGAAGGTACAGACAGTGAGACTTTAACTCGTAGCACATTTCATTCAATTGGATACCTTTCTGAAAGCTTGTAATGTAGTGATCTTCAGGGAGAAGAGACATCAAGAAACAAGGAGATGAAGACAGACACATGAGAAGAAGATGGAAGTTAACATGAAAGAGAAAAAACCAAAGTGAAATACACCAAGAGAAGCAGGCTATTATCTTCATCAGAACTCACATGACAGCCCGGTACAGTGACAGATAAGATACATATTCCTGTACTCAGTTGTTTCTTCCGTTTCTTATGAGTTTAATATTTTATATAAATTCCCTTCTACTATTACCTAATTGCTTTCTACCCCACCCTCAGATTATGAAAAAACATCAGACAAAGATACCTTTAGTGTAACAAAACAAGGAAGAAAAACAATGGACAAGAACAAATAGTTTACAAATTTCTCAGCTAAGAACATTATGCTTTGTTCAATGGACCCAATATCATCTTATTTTTTAGGAGATACTTTTGTTTGTTTTGTTTTTTCGAGGTAGGGTCTCACTCTAGTCCAGGCTGACCTGGAATTCACTATGTAGTCTCAGGGTGGCCTTGAACTCACAGCAATCCTCCTACCTCTGCCTCTCGAGTGCTGGGATTAAAGGTGTGCATCACCACGCCCGGCTAGATACTTTTAAAAATTTAAGCCTTCAGAATTTTAAGTTCACTACAGTTGCTGCTTCTCTCACAGAAACTTTGCTTAGGGATCTGATAATCCTTGCTGTCTGTTCAGGAATAGAAAGCTTCCAGAGCTGACTTCCAGAGATCAGGGGTGCCTCTGTCAACGAGCTATTATGCACATGGACACTTACTTCATTGTATTTCCAGTCCAGAACTCACCTCTGAACTTGGAGAAGAAGAAAGTGCTCAGTGGCACCTAGGACTTGAGCTGAACTGGTGAGCTCTAATTAAGGGAAAGAATCTGTCTCAAAAAATAGGGTGGAAAGTGACAGAAGAAAAACACCCAAACCTAACCTCTGGCCTCCACACATGCACACATGTAAACACATACATATGAACACACAAACACACATACACCATACATGCCAAAAAAGAAGCAAATTCCAATAAGCCAAAAAGGAGCTGTATCTATAAAACCATTCACAATCCAAGTATAATAGCTCATGCCTGTAATCCCAGCACTCAGGAGGCTGAGGTAGGAGGACAGCCACAAATTCAAGGCCAGTCAGGGTCACAGAGTGAGTTCCAGGTCAGCCAGGGCTAGAGTTAATACCTGCCTCAAGCAACCACCACTACCACTACCCATCCACTTGGGTCAATATGTAGAATTTTGCCTGAACCCTAGGAGCACCCCTTTAGGTCCTCCTAATATGGATAATCTCTGCTCTAAAAGGAAATCATTCCCCTAATCCCTATTTGCTGTTCATGGCTATTTTATCATGTAAACGTGCATCCATACATACTGCAATTTTATTTATTTTTTTCTTTTTGGTTTTTCGAGGTAGGGTCTCGCTCTAGTCCAGGCTGACCTGGAATTTACTATGTGGCCTTGAACTCATGGTGATCCTCCTACCTCTGACTCCTGAGTGCTGGGATTAAAGGCATGCACCACCATGCCCGGCTACACTGCAATTTTCATTGTTCTCAATTTTATATAACTGGAGGAATTATGTATTTGGGGAGGGTCTGACATCTTTTTGCACCATTAAGTAAGATTTGTCTATATCCTTTCCTGTTGCTGGAATCTATTTTCATGATTATATTCTGTTTCACTATACAACTATGTCCCAATTAATTCTTTTTACTGTCATGGTCATTTAGGCTCATTCTAAATTGTCTCCTACACGTGAGGCTCCCAAGCACTTCTGTACATTTGCCTCTACTGCACACATACATATATTTCTGTTAAGTGTATTCCTAGGCCAGTAGAATGATCAGCTTTAGAGGATATGTAGGTTTCCATATGGATACAGTCTGGAACTACCTATTAACTCAGATCCACCAATTTATTCTTCTGTGCATAAGCATTCCTGATGCTGTATATACTGATAACACCAAGTACTGTTTATCTTTAATTTTTTCCAATCTGGTAGGTATGTGGCAATATCCAATTGTGATTTTAATTTGCATTTTCATGAATACTAATGTAGTTGAATACCTTTTTATATTTTTGCTGGCCATTTGGAGATCCTCTTTGCAATGTACTTATTCATATCTCTTTGTTTTAATCTATGGTTCCTTAAATTTTCTGCAAATGGGTCTTTTGCTGGTTAGGTTGCAAATATTCTGTCCTACTCTGCAGGTTGTCTTTGTGAAAAAATTATTCATTTATTTGCAAGGAGGGAGGGAGGGAAGGAAAGAGACAGACAGACAGACAGACAGACAGACAGACAGACAGACAGACAGACAGAGAATGAACATGGGAGCAAGCAACAGGGCCTCTAGCTGCTGCAAACAACTAACATGTACTACTTTGTGCATCTGGCTTTACATGGGATGGGTACTGGGGAATCAAACCAGGGTCCTTAGGGTTTGCAGGCAAGCTCTTTAACCATTGAGCCATCTCTCCAGACCCAGACTATCTTTTTAAAATATGGTTTTATTTAAAAATTTGTAAAACTGAAGGAGGGATCTCATCATTTGTTAAAAGTGCTGAACCAGGTGCATGGCACCCTCCTGGTCTAAGGCTCACAGCCAACCTCTCACCCAAGTATAACACCTAGACTGTCTTATCACATGCTTAACAGAATCTCTGATTTAATATATTATTATACATATTGCTATATATATTGGTATATATCATTATTACTAACTATATTAACTATATGTAGTTATTATTGGTAATGTTATTTAATTTATTAATAGTTTCCTATATGGCCAGTGATTTTTGTGTCCTGTTCAAAGAATTTTTATCCACTGCAAAGTTCATTAAGATATTCTATACTACAAATATTAGAAATTTTATTATTCTGCCTTGTAAGATTTTTCTTTTTTCTTTTTTTTTCCCGGTGTTTTGAGGTAGGGTCTCGCTCTAGTCCAGGCTGACCTGGAACTCACTAAGCCGTCTCAGGGTGGCCTTGAACTCACAGCAATCCTCCTACCTCTGCCTCCCGAGTGCTGGGATTAAAGGCGTGTGCTACCACGCTGGCTGGTGCTGTTTCTTTATGAATATTTAGAAGAAGAATTTGCTGATGAAGTTATCTGAACTTGGTATTTTCTTTGTAGGAAGATTTTTCAATTACAGTTTCTAGGCTATAGCTCAGTCATACTGTTTGCCAAGTGTGTGCAAGGCTCTGGGTTAAATCCTTAGTAGCACAAAAATTATTACAGATACATTTCCAGTAGGTGTGAAATGATAAACAGGATCTCACTCTGTAGCCCAAGCAAACTTCCTACCTCAGCCTCCAGTTTGGTAGTGAGGGATTAAGTTCTGAGTTATTCTCTCTCTTCCCCACTTCTCTCTTTCTCATATGTGTGTGTATGTGTGTGTGTATGCACACACACATACATCTGTACACACACACACCTGTATACATATATGTATATATTTTTTTTTATATGTATATTTTGACATAGGGTTTCACTCACTATATAGCCCAGGCTGGTCTCAAACTCCTGATCCTCTGGCTTCTGCTTCTATAGTGCTGGGATTATGAGCCACTATAATTTGCTCTTGTTTTTTTTGTTTGTTTATTTTATTTTTATTTATTTATTTATTTATTTATTTTTAGCCCAGGCTGACCTGGAATTCACTCATCACCCAGACATATCTTAAACTCGCTTCAGTCTTATTCCGTCAGCCTCCTGAGTGCTGGGATTCAAAGGGTGAGCCATCACCCCAGCTGTAAACTCCCGTTTTAGTTTTTAGTGGTGAGGAAATTGAGGCTCAGTGTCCAACTTTTTTTTGTTTGTTTTTTGAGGTGGGGTCTCGCTTTAGCCCAGGCTGACCTGGAATTCACTATGTAGTCTCAGGTGGCCTTGAACTCACCTGTCTTTTGGATCAAGGAATTTGTAGCTGATACCTATTGGGCCTCTACCTTAACACACAGAGCTGAATTATGTCTTTAAACCAATAAACCCAAGAATGAGTGCTTGAGCGATGGCTGAGAGCACTTCCTGTACAAGCATAAGGGCCAGATGTTTCAAATTAGATCCCCAGAACCCACATAAACCCCTAGGAGTGGGCACTTACTTCTGTAACCCTAGTCCTGTAGGAAAGCCTGTTTGTTTATTTTTGTTGTTGTTGCTTTGAGGCAGGGTCTTCAGGCTGACCTGGAACTCACTCTGTAATCCCAGGCTGGCCTCAAACTCACAGCGTTCCTTTTACCTCTGCCTCCATAAAGCTGGGATTAAAGGCATGCGTGCACCACCAAACCTGGCTTTTTATTTTCTTAATGGCATAGTGATGTCTCTTTTTTTAGTATTATAATTTTCATCTTTAAAAAAAAATTTGTTTTTTTGAGGTAGGGTCTCACTCTAGCCCAGGCTGACCTGGAATTCACTATGTAGTCTCAGGGTGGCCTTGAACTCATGGTGATCCTCCTACCTCTGCCTCCCAAGTGCTCTGATTAAAGGTGTGCACCACCACACCCAGATCTAAAAAATTTTTTATTTATTCATTTGGGAAAGGAATAGGGAGGAAGCGAGGGGAGGAAGGAAAGGAAGGAGAAAGGGAGGAGAAGGTGAGGGAGAGGGAAAGAGATCTGAAGCCATCTCTCCAGCCCCTTCTCATTTTTCATGATTGGTCTTACCTGGGGTTTATCTCTGTGAGTCACTTACAAGAGCTCACTGATTCACTGTTCCACAGTACTATACTATCATACTGTGTTTTCTATTTGTTAATGCCACTCTTATTGTTTTAATCCATTCTATCTTTAGGTTTAATGTGCTATCCTTTCTTATCTTATTGAGTTAGGTTCTTACTTTTCACCTTTCTTCCTTTTCAATACATGCATAGCTTTAAATGCACCCTATAATGTAGTTTCAGTATATATTACTTTTTATTTTCATTCAGTTCAAGATAACTGAACTGAAAATTTCATCTATAATTTATTTGACCCATGAGTTATTATATGTATTTAAAAACTATTAAAGCTGGGCATGGTGAGAAGTAGGAGGATTTTGTGAGTTTGAGGCCAGCCTGGGTCTACATAGTGAATTGCAGGTCAGCCTGGGCTGGGCTAGACCAAGACCCTACCTCAAAAGACCAAAATAAACAAATAAAGCCCTCTTAAAATATGGGTGTATTCTACTAATCTTTTGTTCCTGATTTCTATCTTGTGTATTTGTGAGGGGAGGTAGACCTGCATGCCACAGCGCGTATGTGGACGGGGGTCAGAGAACAACTTTGAGGTGTCTGTGCTCCACTTTCTTCCTTTTTAATTTTTTAAAAATGTATTTATTTTTATTATTAATAAGTAGAAACTCTGTGTACAAGTCTTGTGTTGGTACCCCCATTTCCCTCCTCCTTGCCCCTATTCCACTGAGTAGCCTCCTCAATGGGATTGCAGGAATGCTCCATGGGGTGGAGGGCTATAAGTTGTACAAGCAGCAAACTGTTGTGTTTTTTTTTGGGGGGGGCTTTTTAACAATAACCAGAAGACACCTGTGTCTCACAGAATGTATACATATAATATATACAATTATATATAATATATATAATTTTAATATTTTTATTTATTTTCAAGCAGAGAGAGACACACAGAAAAAGAGAATGGGTGTGCCCTCCAGCCCCTGCAAATGAAAACCAGATGCATGCACCACTTTGTGCATCTGGTTTTACATGGGTACTGGAAAACTGAACCTGGGTTGGTAGGCTCTACAGGCATGAACCTTAAACAATGAGCAATCTGTCCAGCCCTCCACTTTCTTTTTTTTCCTTTAAAAATATTTTATTTATTTATTTTCAAGCAGAGAGAAATAGAATAGAGACACAGAGAATGGGCACGCCAGGGCCTCCAGCCACTGTAAATGAATTCCAGATGTATGTACCACCTTGTGCATCTGGCTCTTTGTGGGTACTGGAGGATTTAACACAGGTCCTTAGCATTGCAGGCAAATGCCTTAACTGCTGAGCCATCTTTCTAGCCCTCCACTTTCCTTCCTTCCTTCCTTCCTTTCTTTCTTTCTTTTTTTTTTTTTTTGAGGTAGGGTCTTGCTCTAGCCCAGGCTGACCTGGAATTCACTATGTAGTCTCAGGGTGGCCTCGAACTCACGACGATCCTCCTACCTCTGCCTCTCGAGTGCTGGGATTAAAGGCATGCACCACCATGCCTGGCTGCCCTCCACTTTCTTTTAAAGAAGGTTTCTTGCAAACAAACAACCAGACTGCAAACAAGGTCAGACTAGATGGCCCATAAGCTCTGGAGTCTCCGGGTTCTGCTTCCCTTCGTTGTAGGTGCACTGGGATCACAGAGGCATGCACCACTTTGCATCTGTCTTCACATGAATACTGGGGAATTGAACCCAGGCCAGCAGACTTTGTAAGCAAGCACCTTTAACCACTGAGCCATCTCCAGTCCTTGTTTCTATCTTAACTATAGATGGCAAAAGAACACAGTAAGAGTCTGAAAACTGAACTTGGCTTCTGTTATGGTTATACTTGAGATGTATTCTGCACTTGAGTGTTTTTGTATGTCCAGATGTCAACTTCACTGATTGTGTTCTTTTAATCTTGCTGATTTTGTGTGCATGTTCTTTTTCACAAATATTTTTTCCTTATTTACAAAAAGAGAAAGAAGAGGGAGAGAGTTTCTCTTTTCAAATGGCGGTAAGTAGTGGGGAGACTCAAAGCTCATCAAATAAGAAAAGTGGAGTGTTCAGCGTTGAGACATCTCTATCACACCCTCCCCTTGGAGGAGAGGTGTTGCAGAAATGGCAGGAGGAGAGCTTTGGAACACTGTCTTCCAGACACAAAGTGGCTGTTGCATTCATGACCTCACAGTGGCTGATGCTACCTACAGAAGGCCTTTATAATATGAGGAGGAAAAAAGATGACATCAAAGCAGAAGAGTTAGAAAGAAGAAGGCATTCAGTGAAGGGGGTATACAGGAGGGAGAACAAAGGAGAGCAGTGGGGCACAATCGTGATGGGGTATGTTGTGCATATATGGATGTAGTGGTTTGATTCAGATGTCCCCATAAATTTATATGTTCTGAATGCTTGGTTCCCCACCTGATGGCAATCTGGGAATTAGAACCTTGTTGGAGATTTGTTGTTGGGGGCAGGGCTCATAAGTGTTATAGTCAGCTTCCCCTTGCAAGTGTTTGGCACACTGTCTTGTTATAATTGTCCATTTGATGTTAGCTAGGAAGTGATGGCCAGCCTCTGCTCATGCCATCATTTTCCCTGCCATCATGGAGCTTTCCCTCGAATCTGTAAGCCAAAATAAACCCTTTCCTTACACAAACTGCTGTTGGTCGGGTTCTTTCTGCCAGCAACCAGACGCTGACTGCAACAGTAAAGTTGGTACCAAGGACTGGGGTTGTTACTGCTAGAACCCTGATTCTATGGCTTTGGCTTTTGGAACTGATTTGCAGGAGGAACGTGGAAGGATTTGAAATTGCAGGAGAAATGTGGAAGGATTTGAAACCTTAGCCTAGGAGACACCTTGCAGCTGTATGGACCATTCTGGTCAGAGTTGAAAGACCTGAATGCAGTAAGACTATGGACTGTGAGGTTTTGCTTATGAGGATGAGAAAGAACTTTTCAGGACTGGTCTAGAAGCAGTTTGTATGAGAGGCTTGTTTCATTCTGCCTGTCTGTGTCCTGAGAACTTGTGCAGGGTTGCTTTGCACAGTAATGGACTGGTGCCAGGTGTGGTGGCTCACGCCTTTAATCCCAACACCGGGGAGGCAGAGGTAGGAGGATCGCCATGAGTTCAAGGCCACCCTGAGACTACATAGTGAATTCCAGATCAGCCTGGGCTAGAGTGAGACCCTACTTCAAAAAACCAAAAAAGAAAAAAAAAAAAAAGAATTGGACTGGTGTGAGCAGATAAAGACGACACAAAAAGAAATAAAATCTTTGGGCCAAAACTGCTACCCATTCTGTTGTAACTGTTTGAGAGATGACAACCACTGAGATTGGGTCAGGTTATCTGCATTGAGACATCAGACTCTTGGAAGTAAGGAGACGAAATGCTAGAGGACGTTTTCTTGCTCTTCAAAGTCAGCTTTATTTTCCCTGGATTAATAAATTGGTAGCCTACTTGGCACTAAGGAGTATAACAAATACAGAAAAGAGGGTCACTGGATTTGCAACATGGTTTTGTTTTTTGGAAATGGCCATGGACAATGTGAAGCAGGCTTTTTGGATTACCTGCAAAGAGGCCCAATGGTGCCATAAGAATGAACTGTGGGTTGCAGTGAAGACCCAGTGGAAATGCCAAGACTATGGGATGGCTGCCAAGGGAGCTGCTGGCACCAGATGGGTTTTCCGAGGCTGTGAGCAGCCTAGCTGGAGGGGTAGAATTGGAACTCCAGAGAACTGGTTAGAATTATCCGACCTGCAGACTTATCATTGGTTAGAGTTGTCAGACTTGGAGTTACAGAATTTGATGTTAAAGTAAACCTTATATTGGTTCAATCATTCTTTGCTATGCCCAATGATACCTTTTGCAGTGTGAATGTTTACTCTCTGTGGTTTTTTTTTTTTTTGGTTTTTCATGGTAGGGTCTCACTCTAGCCCAGGCTGACCTGGAATTCACTATGTAGTCTCAGGCTGGCCTTGAACTCACGGTGATCCTCCTACCTCTGCCTCCCGAGTGCTGGGATTAAAGGCGTGTGCCACCACGCCCGGCTCTGTGTGGTTTTTATTCTTTTCTCTCTCTCTATCTCTCTTTTTTTCTCTCTTTTTTGTTATTTTGGCTCAGTTAAAAGACCTTGAACTATGGAGATGCTTGGACAGCACTGAGATTGATAAAAACTATGGGGACATTTTAAAGTCAAACTTGGTGTTTTGCATTTTACATCATGTATGGTTATCAGTTTGTGGGAGGCAGAGTTTGGTGAAATGTGGTGGTTTGATTCAGGTGTCCTCCATAAACTTACGTGTTCTGAATGCTTGGCCCCAGCTGAGGGCAATCTTGGAATTAGAACCTAGTTGAAGATGTGTTATTGGGAGTGGGCTTGCCAGTATTTGGCACACTCCTATTGCAGTTGTCCACCTGCTCATACCATTGTTTTACCTGCCATCATGGAGCTTCTCCCACAAGCTGCTTTTGGTTGGGTTCTTTCTGCCAGCAACAAGACACTGACTATACCAATAGAGGTTGCCAATAAACAAGTTTAAAAAATACCTTGAGAGCTGTGTGTGATAGCACATGTCTGTAATCCCAGCACTTGTAAGGTAGAGGAGTCAGTCCAGGAGTTCAAAGCTAGCCTCACCTACATATTGACTTTGAGGCCAGTCTGGACTATATGAAGCCATTTCTCAAAACAAACAAAACAAGTCTTTTTGTTTTAACTCACAATCTATCTTTATCCACTTACATTAATGTAATTGTTGATATATCTACTATTTATTTATTATTTTGTCCTCCTGTTACATATACCTTCTTTTATGTATTAATTTTTCATTCTACTTTTTATAAAACTTAAAAGTTATACAACTGAAACTATTTTCTTACAGCTTAACCTAGAAATTATAATATGTACCTCTTATTTTTCCTTTTCAAGGTATAATGTTAAGGGCTTGGGATGCAGCTCAGTGGTAGAGCACTTGATTACCATGCATGAGACCACGGGTTTGATCCCCTAAACTAAAAAAATATAATGTGATGGGGTGTATTCTTCTTTTTCCCAGATAATGTACAGTCCTCACAGGACACAGGGAAATACAAAATGGCACAACTATCTATCTAAAGTCTATCTTTCCGAAGGTATCAGATTGAGTTTCAAGTGCTAACTGGTATACATACACGCAATTTCTTTTTTTTTTTTAAAGCTTCCAAGGGTGGAGGGCTTATTTTTAAAAATTTATTCATTTTCAAGCAGAGAAATACAGAAAGAGAGAGAGAGAGAGAGAGAGAGAGAGAGAGAGAGAGAGAGAGAGCGCACCAGGGCCACCACCTTGTGGGCCTGGCATATGTGGGTACTGGGGAATTGAACCCGAGACCTTAGGCACCAGAGGCAAGTGCCTTAACCACTGAACCATCTCTCTAGCCCCATACACACAATTTCTAACACTTATCCTATGAAAATAATCAAGATGTTACTCCATTCTCCAGTGTAATTTGCTTTCTCTTGTAGCACACATCAGCTCCAAGTTCTATTTCTTTTTTTTTAAATAGGGACTTGGACATAAACAGTATTGGGCATACACATAGGCATGGCCCACAGACTGACTGCTCAACAAATTGCAAAGATTTATCTGTAAAAATTTGCAAAACAGTAGAAGTTTCAAAAGCTAAAGTTGAAGGGAAAAATCCAATATCCAACAGCACAAAGAATGATTAAAATGGGTAGCTAATTAACCATGAGAAACTAGTCTACAAATTGAAAGATGGGTCTTGATACATTACTTGGCCCCATTTTTGTAAATAAGAAACATGAAAATACAAGCAGAGGTAAGAGACAGAAAACAGAGTTATACACCAGGATGTTAGCAGTAGACATCTGAGATGGTAGAATAACTAGTGACTATTTTTTTCCTTTTTATGGTTGCCTGTATTCTTCAAATTATAGTTTTCTTTAAAAACATTTTTTTTCTAAGACAAAAAATTCAAGCCGGGCATGGTGGTGCACACCTTTAATCCCAGCACTTAGGAGACAGAGGTAGGAGGATCATCATGAGTTTAAGGCCACCCTGAGACTACACAGTGAATTCCAGGTCAGCCTGGGCTAGAGTGAGACCCTACCTCGAAAAAAAAAAAAAAATCCATTCCCAAACTTCCTTTTATTTTTTTGAGGCAAGTTCTTCCTCTAGCCTAGACTGTCCTGGAACTTACTCTGTGGACTCAGGATGGTCTCAAATTTATGGCGGTCCTCCTACTTCAGCCTACCAAGTACTGAGATTAAAAATGTGCACCACCACATTTGGCCCAAGCTTCTTTTTTCATTCATTCATTCACACATGTGTGTATGGGATGGGCCCACCAGGGTCTCTTGCCACTGCAATCAAATGTCCATTCAGCTTTATGGGGAAGGGGGGAGGCTATGAGGTAAAAATGGGCCAGTAAATTTTACAAGCAAGCACTTTTAACCCCTGAGCCATCTCCTTGCTCCCTTCATGAAAAAAAAATATTTTTAAACAATATTTTTTTTATTTATTTGTAAGCAGAGAGAGAATGAGAATGATAGCTGGCTTGCTGCCAATAAACTCCAGATGTATGCACCACTTTATGCATCTGGCTTTACATGGGTACTAGAGAATTGATCCCAGGCCAGCAGGCATTGCAAGCAAGTGCCTTTAACCACTAAGCCATCTCCCCAGCCCTAAACTTCTTACTTTCTAGTTCAAATGAGGAAAAATTTACCTTCCAAGTCATCTTCAGAGATCAGTTCATCATCAGAGCATATGTTGAGAATATTAACCAGCATTTCTGTGACTGAAAAAAATCCAAAATGTATACAATTAATAAAGTACTTTCACATATGAATATGCTAATAAAAATGCAAGTCAAATAAAAACCAACAAGAACTAAAAGTAGCACAACTGAAAATATAGTCATATTAAATAGCTATGTATGCACTAAATATAGATAATCAAGTTTAGAGGGAACTCAGAGTATAGCTCACTTGTCCCAATAAGAGGCTAGAATCTGAAGACTATCAGAGTTACTTGATTTCATTAGACTCTGTTCAAAGCCTTTGGTTTAGATATCCATGTGAAAACTTTTTCTTTCCATTTTACAAAGAAGTTACAATAGGCCTAAGTCCAACAGTTTCTTGTTTTGCATTTGCATAACTTACTTGTGTAGCTGTACAAATAAAATTCCAAGCACAATAAATTCTGTTTAAATCTCTTCAACACTGAAAACATTACTGAAGAAATGAGATAGTGGCCATGTTGATCACAGTAGGACAACATTAAATTGATACTTCAAGCCAGGGGTGGTGGCACTTGAGAGGCAGAGGTAGGAGGAGTTTGAATAGACCAGAATTAACATTTAAGAAGAAATTAAGTACTATTTTTAAATCTTTGTAGAGGAGCTGGGAAGATAGCTTAGCCATTAAAGGCGCTTGCTTGCAAAGCCTGTTGACCCATGTTCAATTCCCAAACCATCCATGTAAACTGGGCACAAAGAAATGGCACAAATATCTGGCATTCATTTGCAGCTGTATGAGGCCCTGGCATGCCCCCCCCCCACATACACATGCAAATAAATAAAAATCTTTGTAGACAGCAAAGAAACTGGGTATACATTTCTGATGAACTTTAAGAAAAACATTTCTGAACCACCAAGGGCTCATGCAAAATAAAAGCATGTTCAATTATCATACTGTTGGTGTCCAGATAACACCACAGTTCTCTTACCTTTTTCTCCAACGAAAGGCAAAGACCATGTAAAAACATCCATAAAGTTTGGGAGCCAGTAGGGGTGCGGAGAACAGTTAAACTGCCTGATATTCATGACATTGTTTTCGTATTTCAACACTGCAGCTAAAAAGTAAAAATCAAGAAAATTGGGCATAGAGGAATATGCCATAGCAACCAGTGTGTTCTGTCCCACTGGCTGTGAACCTACTGCCCAGAATCTTCAGGGGCTGATTTTACAATCTGTGAATTCAGGACTAGGGGAAGGGCAGTTAGAGACGTTTAAAGAATTTTATGTAGCTCATTCTCTTAATTCTCACAAGGAACAAAGTTACCTGAAGAGTTCACGTAATGACAGTACAAAAGATACTTAGCTCTGAAACCTCAAAGGATCACTGCATATTATAGAATCTGCAGGCACCACATGAGAGAAACTTCCCATTTCCTTTGATTGGCTGGCTAAATGGTTACAATCGCAGCTCCTGGGCACAGCCTGTTTTGCTAATCATTAGCCATGGCCAAAGTTTTTTCTTTTTTTATTTTCTTTCTTTCTTTCTTTCTTTTTTTTTTTGGTTTTTTGAGGTAGGTTCTCACTCTAGCCCAGGCTGACCTGGAATTCACTATGTAGTCTCAGGGTGGCCCTTGAACTCATGGCAATCCTCCTACCTCTGCCTCCCGAGTGCTGGGATTAAAGGCGTGCACCACCACGCCCGGCAAAAACCTAATCTTGAAAAAATTTAAAAAAAAACCTTGGCTGACATGCACATATCCATTATTTTCACATGCATTAATCTTATATACAAGTGAGTATATCACTATTCAATAATTCTCTCAGTCTATATACGAGTTTCAATAGATGATTAAAACAAGAGTTTATTAAAAAAACTGCTTTAAAGCATGTTCTTTGGTAAGCTGTTTAGTAGATGGGGAGGGGCAGGAGTAAACCTAAAGAATGCTCAAAAAAGGGGTGTGAATGTAGCTCAGTGTGTAGAGAAATTGCCCAGCATGCATGAGGCCTTGGGTTCAATCCCTAGTACTGTATAAACTAGAGGTGATATTTGCCTATAATCCCAGAATTTGGGAGTTCTCAAAAGGAGGATTAGGAGCTGAATGAAGGACATTCTTGGCTACATAGGGAGTAACTCTTCAAAAAAAAAAAAGAGCCAGTGCATGCCTTTAATCCCAGCACTCGGGAGGCAGAGGTAGGAGGATCTATATGACTTCAAGGCTACCCTGAGACTATACAGTGAATTCCAGGTCAGCCAGGGCTAGAGTGAGACCTTACCTCAAAAAACAAACAAATGAACAAAAAAGCAATGGTAAGAAAAGGGGTAAAAAAGCTTTTTCAATGTCTAAAAAGGAGGCACTAGTATAGGGAGTAACTGAGTGCCATATTTTTATGTCTTTTTCCTTAAGATGCTCAAGAAGCAACCAAAGAAATCAAGTTATTTGAAATAAAGTTATTAATTATGTCAAAGTTTACAGATAGCCCAGGTATAATGGAGTGTGGCTTTCATTTTAAAAGTACACAAAAGAATAACCAACAACAGGCAGGCATGGTGCCACATCCTGTACACCTAGCACTTGAGAAGTGGAGGTAGGAAGAGTGAGAGCTCAAAGCCAGCCTAACTACATACTGAGTTCAAGGCCAGCCTGGGCTGCAATGAGGCCCTGTCTAAAAACAACAAAAACAAGAATAATCAATAGTAAAACGAGATTAGAATGGGACCCCCAAAAAACAAAACAAAACAAAACAACGAACAGGAGGTTTGGTAAACTGTTTAGTAGCTGTTGATTTGGGTGGCATATTTCAGCTGAGCACAGTGGTCAATCCACTAGGACGTCACTAGATACTCAATAATGAAGTTAAGAAATAGAGAAGGGAGAGTTTTCAAAAGTATGACACAAGGCCATAAAGTATCCTTGAGGATGCTTAACACCATAAGCAACACATTCTCTTCATAAGGAATTAACCAGAATAAACCAAGTTGCTAATATGTTGTAAATCACAGGAAAAAGAAAATAAGAACAAACTGTGGGAAAAGTAGAGCATGGTAGGATAGTTAAAGCTCAGAGAAGAAAGATGAGAGGTAAAATGAGAATATAAAGCTAGGAAAAGAACTGAAATGCTTTTTAATTTTATTTTTTTAATTTTTATTATTACTATTATTATTTTTTGTTTTTTGTTTTTTCAAGGTAGGGTCTCACTCTAGCCCAGGCTGACCTGGAATTCACTGTATAGTCTCAGGGTGGCCTTGAACTCACGGCAATCCTCCTACCTCTGCCTCCAGAGTGCTGGTATTAAAGGCATGCGCCACCACGCCCGGCTTCTGAAATGCTTTTTAAAACTGGATTACAAGGACGAAGAGTGTAGTTCAGTAGTAGAACACTTGCCTAGTAATAGTGAGGCCCTGGGGTCTATCCAGAGCACCAGCAAAATATACAAGTTGCTGAAGGCCACACTGAAATAACACTGGGGTCAGAGTTCAATGAGATGTGCCGAGCCACTCCACAGCTCAGTTGTAAGTATTAAGTATCATATGGCCCTCTTTGGAACTTTTCTCCCCAACTTCATACACAAGGTATGACTATAAAGTAATGAGACTTAAGAAACTACCAACACAGAGACCTTATATATCAGATGAGTGTGGTCCTTTGATGTCATCACATCACGCATAATAGTAGTAAAATACTACAGTAGCCAAGCAGTTTCTATTTTATGGTTTAATATTCATTTTCTTGATTCCAACTTACTTAACAACTCTATATTACAGGTATTTTAAATAAAGATAAACTGACATCCTGTTAAATGTGACACACTTAAAAGTGAAGCAGGACTAGACTAGGAATTTAGACTCCTAGCTCAGTGCTAATTTCAACACTTACTGTCTTGCCATACAATTAATCCCAAAATGATGCCATTACTTAGGACACATTTGGAACTCTCCTTTTGAAATTGTCTCCAGAGCCAATGTACAAGCAACACAAAAAAATTAGTCTCATTACTTTCTAATCATACCTTGTTCTGACCCCAAATGGTGTCATTGAACTCCAGCACTCACCTTAGAAATCAGTCTTGACTCCGAATGACTTTTGGCTGTCCAAAAATCAAATCCACCCTCAAAGGACGAAGATTTCCCATCACTGAGGATAATCAAAAGAATGTATCGTAGACTCTGAGAGCAGTGCCAAGAGAGGAGTCCCAAACATGCTCTTGAACAATGACTGCTCTGCTGGGATGTGCATCTAGCCTACCAGGGATTACGGTGAAGGGACAAGACTCATCTGGATATATTCATTGTGGCATGTTTGTTTTAAAAAGTCCTATTATTTTATAGTCATATTTTATAAACATCAAAATAGTTAAAGAGACATGAAGTTTGGGTAGGATATGTGCCTAGAGAAAACGTAGGAGTTTGAATCATCAAGTTTAACCCTAAGGCTGCAAGAGGATAGTTTCAGAAGCAGAATCTGTTACACACAAGGCATGGGCATATCCAATCTGCTTCTGTCTGGGAGACTGGGCTACAGAAAGATCCTGTGCTTTACCCAAGTCATTCTGTTAGCTCCTGGCAGAACTTGGACTAAAATGATGTTTTATATATGATTCACTCTACTTATACTGTATATTAAGAACAAAAGCAGTTCAGTAACATGAAAATAACAAATGGGCAGCTGGGCATAAAAGTGAATGCTTGTAATCCCCGTACTCAAGAGCTGAGGCAGGAGGAGTTCTAGGCTAATCTGGGGCGATGGTGAAAGACCCTGTTTCACATACCAAAACCAAAACACCCATTAAATGGCAATCTTTTTGATATACTGTTATAGCAAATTCACCAAAGTCAATAACTTATGTTAACTCTTTTAATGTGACCCTGAAATGATTCGTTTTTCTACTACTTTGATTCAGAAGTGCAGATCATTTATTACCATTATTTACATTCACAGAGTCCAATAATTCATCTCTTAGGAGATAAACGCCAAGAAGCCTTAAATTCTAAAATTTATTAACTTTTTGTTTCAATTAAAATATCCTTTTGCAACAGGAATGGTGACACCTGCCTGTAATCCCAGGCTCTGAGGAACTAAGGCAGGAGGATCCTGAGTTTAATAGCCTAGATTACATAACATGACCCTTTCTTGAAACAAAGCAAATGATAGAGACAGAGACAGAGAAGAGAGGGGGAGAAGAGAAAGAGAGAAGAGAAAGAGAGACTGATCTTTTTCCTTTGGGGGGTAAGGCAAAATGCTGCACACTGAAACTAAGGCCTTCCACATGCTAAGCACATACTTTACCACGAAGCTCATTCTTTCTTCTTTAAAATTTGTACTTAAAAATAGGTATGAGGTGTGTAACCCAGTGGTAGAGTACATGCTTAACATGTACAAAGCCCTGAGATCAAACCAAAACATGAAAATAAATGACTACAATAATAAAAATAATATATACACAATTAAACTGGAGCTCATATTTACTCACAAATTTCAACTCAAATATCTCTGGATGCCTTTACCTTTGTTGTTATAGACATCTAGGTAATTAGGGGCAGAGAATATCGTGATAAGCGATGGAAAGCCGGTGGCTTGGCTCTTCCTGTACATTCGGTACCTGGAAGAGAAATGACAGACCATCTGTCTTGATATTAAAAGTAAAATCTTGCCGGGCGTAGTGGCGCACGCCTTTAATCCCAGCACTCAAGAGGCAGAGGTAGGAGGATTGCCATGAGTTCAAGGCCACCCTGAGACTACATAGTGAATTCCAGGTCAGCCTGGGCTAGAGCAAGACCCTACCTTGAAAAACAAAACAAAACAAAACAAAAAGTAAAATCTCAGCAGGGATGTCTGATACAGCTTTGGTATACTTACCCAGCATCTTGGGCTTCATGGGCTCTGATTATTGATAATAAACTGTTATTCTGCAAAAATTCACAGACTGCATGGTAACTGAAAAAGAAAATAGAAAAACATAAATACAGAATTAACAATTATTAACAAATGTATTAACAAATACAGAATAAACAATTATTGTTGTTATTGTTGTTATTATTATTGGTTTTTCAAGGTAGGGTCTCACTCTAGCCCAGGCTGACATGGAATTCACTATGTAGTTTCAAGCTGGCCTCAAACTCACAGAGATCCTCCTACCTCTGCCTCCCGAGTGATGGGATTAAAGGTGTGTGCCACCACACCCAGCTATGCAACAATTATTTTTAGTAGGAGAAATTAGAAAACTCAATATGGTAAGAGTTGTTTATTTTAAGATCATAGATATTGGGATGGAGTGATGGTTCTTGTCTACAAAGCCTAATAGCCTGGGTTTGATTTTCCAGTACCCATATATGCCTGATACAAAAAGTGGCACATGCTTCTGGAGTTCATTTGCAGTGGCAGGAGACCCTGGTGTACCCATCCTCCTCTCTCAAATAAATAAATAAACAAACAAATATATATAAATAAATATTTTCTGTAAAATATCATAGCTATTACATACCACTACTTTTTTTTGAGACAGGGTTTCATGTAGCCCAGGCTGACCTCACATTCAGTATATAGCCAAGGATAACTCTGAACTTCTATTCTCCTACCTCCACCTTCTAAGTGCTAGGATTATAGCCATGTGCCACCACACCTAGATAATGGTGATCAAACCCAGAACTTTGTGCATGCAATACACACTCTATTACCTGAGCTATATTGGCACTGCACTTTTACTAAAAGGTCACCAATCTGTTTTTCTATTTCACTAATATACATTACAGATTAAACATTAAGATAATAGATACCCTAGAACAGAAAGAGCTCTCAAATCTTTTCTTTTTTCTTAACCCACAGCAATAATAATACAGCACCAAAACTTTTCTTGGTATATTGATATAAAAAAGTACTACAGCAATGTGTGTGTTTGTATATGGTAGGTGCTACAAATCAAATACATGAATATTTTCAATCACCAAACATTTAGAAAATAAAAAGATATACTAGTAGCTTTGTATGTAATATCAAAACCAATATGATATTATACAGGAGTATTTGTGGAGTAAAGGTAAATACTAGTGTTGTGGTTTGGATGTGAAATGTCCTCTATAGATAGACTCATGTGTTTGAACACTTGTCCCCAGCTGGTGGTGCTGTTTGGGGAGGTTGTGGAACTTAGGTGGAGCTTTACTGAAGGAAGTGGGCCATGGGGGTGAGCCTAGACGTTATATAGCCCTACCTCACTTACTGTTCACTCTGCTTTCTAACAGTGGATACAATGTGACCAACTGCCTTCTGCTGTCATGCCGTCCCTCCATAATGGAATGTATCTTCTGATAACTGAACCAGAATAAACCCTTCTCTTAAGCTGCTTCTTGTCAGTTATATATGGTCAAAACAGTAAGAGAAAAGTAACTGATACAAAAATACAGCTACCTACATATACTCTTAAAATATTCTATTAGTCAATACCAATATGATATGCAGGAGTATTCCAGGAATAGATGTAATTATAGACAGCCATATTCAATTATATCTACATATGATCCTATAATACTGCTAACTCTGTGAATAACAAGTGCCTGATAGAAAGAACTAGAGAGAAAAATATGTTTCTCATTATGCTCATTAGAAAGTATGTGGAATATATAGGACAGCGTTAAACTAAATAATTGTGGTGGTTTGATTCAGGTATCCCCCATAAACTTATGTATTCTAAATGCTAGGTCTCCAGCTGGTGGCAATTACTGGAGGCACTGTAGTAATGGGGGAGGGGTTATGGGTGTTATAGCCATCTTCCTCTTGCAAGTGTCTGGCACATTCTCCTACTGCTGCTGTCCACCTGATGTTGGCCAGGAGGTGATATCCAGCCTCTGCTCATGCCACAGTTTTCCCTGCCATCATGGAGCTTCCTCTCGAGTCCATCTGTAAGCCAAAATAAGCCCTTTCCTCCCATTATCTGTTTTTGTTCATGTTTTTGCCAGCAGCAAGAAGCTGACTACAATAGTAAAATGGTACCAGGAATGGGGCTGTTACTGCTAGAAACCTGATTCTGAGGCTTTGGCCTTTTGGAATTGATATGCAAGAGGAATATGGATGGATATGAAACCTTGGCCTAAGAGATGCCTTGTACTGCTCTAAGTACAGCTTGATGAATCATTCTGGTCAGAGTGGAAACACCTGAATGCAGTAAGAACTATGGACTGAGGTTTGGCTGATAAGGGTGAAAAAGAACTTTGTAGGGACCGGGCCAGAAGCAGTTTGCATTGAAAGCCTTGCCGCATTTGGCCTGCCTGTGTCCTGAGAACTTGTACAGAGTTGCATTGCATAGATATGGACTGGTGTAGTCCCCAGAGGGCAGCAAGTGCAGTGCTGGAAGGCGCTGCATAAGCTGCCAGGGGAAATTGATCAATAATATTTGGAGAAAGCGGAAACCACTGATATAAAATGCCTACTGTTACCATAAGAAGACTGAACATACTCCCCTCTGGAGTATGGAGACCAGAGAGTCAAGAAGATATCACTTGTGCAATAGAGGTGCCAAAACTGGGGGGGGGGGGGATCAACAGCTTTCAAATTGGCCAAGAAATCCACTCAGTGACAAGGAACCCCTAACTGGAGCTGGGACCCAGCCCAAAACCCTATTGAACCAAAAACGTTGGGCTCCAAGGAGAAATTCCCATTACCAGAGAACTATAGAGAGGCTAATCCCAATAGAATATTGTCAAATTAGAAATGTGTATCTCATTTAACCTATACTGATCTCATTCTCTGATGGAGACTGTTTATATTTTGCAGAAGGCATTGAGAGAGCTGTGGTCATTCCAACCCCACCAACGAGCCACAGGTGATGGCTGTCAACCCAGCAAAGATGAATCTCCTCAGGTCTATCATGTGGACCCTAAATCATACCCTTGAGAGAGTAGCGGTATAAGCAAGTGACCTATAACCACAGCCAATCAGTCAACCTAGGATAAATCAACGGGACAGACATGGATTTCCAACACATCCCAAAGCAGAAGTACAGAGTACCTTAAGATCTCAACAATAAAGCAGACTTAAAACTCACCCTCCATGACTCAGGGAACTGAGCAGAAGAGGGGATGAAAAGAATGTAAGAGCCATGGTGGGGGAGCATATCCAGAGACATTGCCCCCCCCTCAGCAACAACACACAAAGGGGGGAGGGAGACCTGGCTGACTCCTGTGCTACCCATAGGTTGATCCAGCATGCCCACTGAGGATACCCAGTGTGTTGGGGACAGAGAGGAGGGAAATGGGATACCAACAAAATATTTGCCCATACAATGTACCTAATTTTGAATAATAAAGATATCAAAAAAGAAAAAAAAAGAAATAGACTGGTATGAGCAGATGGATATGGCACAGAAAGAATAAAATCTTTGGGCCGAAACTGCTGCCTGTTCAGCTGTAATTGTTTGAGAGATTACAGCCATTGAAATTGGGCCAGCTGATCTGCATTGGGACAGCAGGAAAAATGCAGAATATTTTGAAGTAAGGGTCCTGAATGCTGAAGGAGTATTTTACTCTTCAAAGTTGGCTTTATTTCCCCTTGGATTAACAAGTTGGTAGCCCACCAACTATGGTCTATGGAGTATAACAAATGCAGGAAGAGGATGATTGGATGTGCAACATGGTTATGTTTCTTGGAAACAGTCGTGGACAGTGTGAAGCAGGGTAGTTGGATTAACTGTGTGGAGGCCCGATGGAGCCAGGAGGATGAACCATGGGTTGCAGTAGAGAGCCAGTGAAATGCCAGGACCATGGGATGGCTGCTAAGGAGAGCTGCCAGCTCTGGATGAAGTTTTCTGGGACTGGAGGAGTGGAAATGAAACTCCAGAGACCCCACCATCACTTGTTAGAATTATTGAACTTGGACACTTGGAACTTGTCACTAGCTAGAGTCTAATGTTGGCCATGTTGGTTTTAAATCTTATATTGGTTCAATCTGTCTTTGTTATGCTCAGGGCCATATTTTGCAGTGTGAATGTTCATTCTGTGCCATTAAATTTTTTTTTGTTTGTTTTTGTTTTCTTTTGGTATTATGGCTCTCACTTAAAAGACTTTGGACAATGGGGATGTTTGAACCTCGCTGGGATTGATAAAAAAAATATGGTACCTTTTATAGTTGGACAGAATACATTGCATCTTACATCAAGTATGGTTATTAGTTTGTGATAGAGTATGTTGTGCATGTATGGATGTAGTGGTTTGATTCAGGTATCCCCCATAAACTTATGCATTCTGAATAGGTCCCCAGCTGGTGGCAATTTGGGAAGTGGAGCCTCCTGGAGGCACTGTATGGTTGGGGGTGGGCTTATGGGTATTATAGCCAGCTTCCCCTTGCCAGTGTTTGGCACACTCTCTTGTTGCTGTTCCACCTGATGTTTTCCAGGAGGTGATGTCCAGCCTCTGCTCATGACACAGTTTTACCTGCCATCATGGAACTTCCCCTTGAGTCTGCAAGCCTAAATAAGCCCTTTCCTCTCGTAAACCTGTTTTAATTGAGTTCTTTGTGCCAGCAACTAAAAGCTGACTGCAACATTAATGTATGCATTATGGAAATTTTAAAAGAATAATGGAGGTTGGAGAGATGACTCAGCAGTTAAAGACACTTGCTTGTAAAGCCTGATGGCCTGGGTTTAATTCCCCAGTGCCAAGTAAAGCCAGATGCACAAAGTAGCACATGCATCTGGAGTTTATTTGTAGTAGCAAGAGGGCCTGGCATACTCATATATTCACTCTCTCTCATAAAGTTTTTTAAATCATTTATTATTATGAATTTATTTGAGAGAAAGAGGCAGGTAGATAGAATGGCACACCAGAGCCTCCAGCCACTGCAAACTCCAGACACATGCACCACATTGTGCACTGGCTTTACGTGGGTACTGGGGACTGGAACTCTGGTCCTTCTGCTTTGCAGGCAAATGCTTTAACCACTAAGCCACCTCTCTAGCCTTTTTTTTTTTTTTTAAGAAGAATAGGTAGGGCAGGGCATGGTGGCACAAACCTTAATTTCCAGCCCTTAGGACACAGAGGTATGTGGACTGCTGTGAGTTCAAGGCCAACCTGGAGCTACAGAGTTAGTAGCTTACTAACCAGGTAAATAACTACCTTGAAAACAAACAAAAATTAATAGGGTTGAGGAAAAGGCATAGTAGGTAAGGATATGCTTTGCAAGTGTGAAGATTGGAGTTACAGCACCCATGTAAACACCAGTTGGAATAGGGCTTCCACCTCTAATCCTAGTTCAAAGCGGCATGCTGGATACTTAGACTTGTTGAATGGGTGAGCTCTGAGTTCAAGTGAGAGACCCTGACTCATTAAATAAGATATAGGGCAGTCAAAGAAGATACCCACCTTTGATATGTGCACCCCTACACACATGTACCCACAATCATTCACTGGCATATATCTAACAGAAAAAAATTGACATTCCTTATACATGTTCCCAGATGAGGTCTTGTGTCATCTCTCATACTGAAACATGTATGCTTGTCATGGTTTGATCCAAGTGTCCCTCACAAACAAATGATCGTGTTCTAATAGACTGATCCTCAGCTGATGACAGTTTGTGTTTTACAACCTCGCTGGAGCTGTGTTGTTAGGGGCAGGCTTATGGGGGTTATTAGCCAGCTTCCCCTTGCCAGTGCTTGGCACACCTTTCTGCTATTGTTTGCAGTGCCGTGGCAGAGGTGATGTCCACCCCTCTGCTCATGCCATCGTTTTCCCTGCCAGGATGGAGTCTCCCCTCAAGTCCGTAAGCCAAATAAATCCATTCCTCCACAAGCCGCTCTTGTTAGGGTTCTTTCTGCGCAGCAACTAGAAAGCTGACTACAACAATGCTTTTTGTGTCTATTTACTGTAACATTTTTCCAATGTTTGTGCTTTTTATTAGTTATTTTGTTATTTGAAAAGATACCCAAGCATAGCACTGCAGTGTCATGCAGTGCTCCCAAACACAAGAAGGCTGCATTGTACCTTACAAAGGACACGTGTGTGTCAGATAATCTTTGTTCAAATGTGAGCAGTTATTGGCCATGAGTTCAATGTCAGTAAGCAGACAAAATATTTAATTAAAGTGCCCTAATACAGAAGCCTATCTGAAACAAAGTTATGTATTCATTGGTTGATGAAAATGTTATGACTAAAGATATGGTCTCTAGGAACAACGTCTTATCTATTATTCATGACTTCATTTTTCGAAACAATATATCAAACACAGACTTCAAATAATGAGAAGTGATTCTACCTGCAAATACGCTAAATACGTAAACAAGTCTATTCTTTCCTAAATTTATGATAAAAGGCTGGAAATAATTTCAATATTCAATAGAAGACTAGATAAATAAATTATGGTAAATTCAGACAATGAATAAGACAGAAAACTCTGTGTGCCATTAAGTAAGTGGTAATCACTAATATAAGGTGGAAAAAAAACCCCATGCCAACACTTTCTTTTTGATGACAGCAACTCTAACAGGTGACATGTCCCTGTGGCTCTGATTCGTATTACTCTAATGATACCAATGTGGGGCATTTTTTTTTTATACATGTTGACTATTTGCTTATCTGCCTTGTCTGCTATGATGGACTTTGTTCTCTGGAACTATAAGTCAAAATAAATCCTATCTTTTCCAAAAATGCTTCTGATAAGGTATTTTGTCCCAACAATGAGAAATTAACTGATACAAGTTAGAAAGGTTGACAGAGAAAAATGTAAAAAGATTATTTAGCCGGGCATGGTAGCACACACCTTTAGTCCCAGCACTAGGGAGGCAGAGATAGAAGAGGATCACCGTGAATTTGAGGCCACCCTGAGACTACATAGTCTAGCCCAGGTCAGCCTGGGCTAGAGTAAGATCCTACCTCGATAACCAAAAGAAAAAAAAATTATTTATAAAATGCTCAAGCTAATGGCAAGTGTGGTGGTGTGTGTGTTTTTCATTTAATTAATACATTATCTTAGCCCAATAACAGATTTTTAGGGAACTAAATACATATCCACAATAACATATTAAGATTATGGGGGCTGGAGATATGGCTCAGCGGTTAAGGCACTTGTCTCCAGTGTCTAAGGCCCCTGGTTCAATTCCCCAGTACCCACATGGGCCAGATCCACAAGGTGGTGGCCTTGGTTCTCTCTCTCTCTCTCTCTCTCTCTCTCTCTCTCTCTCTCTCTCTCTCTCTCTCTCTCTCTCTC